>SJYQ01001490.1:442482-505819 GCA_006410935.1 Redunca redunca
TTTTCTTTATTGGGTAAATTGGTCTCTTAACTCAGAATATTGGCATTTGATCCTTATACTTGAGAAATAGAAGCTTTAATTGCTGCTACAACATGACCTCAAAGTTTTTCAAGCACTCATTGGTGTGAATTCCTTTTTAACACTGCTGTTTGTGAAGATGGGATATTATGATGCTGTGATGTCCGTTTTCAGGATTATCTGGAGTTGGCTTCATTCCTAAAATTTAGTGTGTGGTGATTCTTCATAGAATAAGTCTCTAGAATGGCGTGAGGTTGGAACTGTGCTCTAGCTGGTTGTGTTCATACCATCCTCCCTATAGCAGTCTGTAGAATAAAGCAGCACTTTGGACAGAGACCTGTCCAGACCCAGCTGGGGTGGAAGCCCAGTTTACTGTATGGAGATGCACACTGAGGTGGCTGATGGGGTGTAAGTGGGCCACAGAGGAAGTGTTAGTTGGAAGGATCTTCTTTGGTTATGTAACTTTTTGTTTTCTAGGGAGAGACCAAGAAGCAGCCAGGCAGGCTCAACTGTCATTAGAGTCTTTGATGTTGGCTTGAGTTCCAGTAGTTATGTTCCTTTCATTTTCTTTTCCTAACCCCCACATCATTTTCCAATCACCAGAAGCTATGCTACAGTTGGGCTCAGACTTTAATGGGAATTCATTCATCTCTATTTCTCTTTCTCTTAGTCTCTCTGTTTTATTTTTTTAAAGATATTTTTGGGGATGTGGACCATTTTTAAAGTCTTTGTTGAATCTGTGACAGTATTGCTTCTGTTCTGTGTTTTGTTTTTTTTGGCCACAAGGCATGTTGGATCTTAGCTCCCTGACCAGGAGTTGAACCAACACCCCCTGCATTGAAGGGCAAAGTCTTAACCACTGGACAACCAGGGAAGTCTCGTCCTAGTCCGTCTTTAGATTGACTTGTTCAGCAGTGTTTTTCCTTTCTGTGCTGGCCTTAGTGTGTTGTCTGCACAGTATACATAGATTCACTATTGACTGTAAATGCATCTGACGAATGTCAAGGATTAGCAGCTGTTTTCTTCAGAAGACTTTGATAGCATAAGGAAAAGCGAATGAAATGAACTAAACGTTTTCATTGCTTTTAAAGATTATAACTAATAATTCATGACAGTCTTTAGGGTTTAACCCATTAATGTGAAATTTGATGTCTATGGAAGTAGTTAAGAGGCAGCAGGGACTTAAAATCAGGTTGTGGTTGCAGTTCTGCCACTTAGTAGCTGTGTGGCTTGGTCCCTGCTTTGGGCAAGTTATGTACATTTCTGAGCCTGTTTCTCTTAGGTATAAAATTGGGATGGGGTTTCCCAGGTGGCTCATTGGTAAAGAATCTGCCTGCAATGCAGGAGACATAGGTTCCATCCCTGGATCGGAAAGATCCCCTGGAGAAGGAAATGGCAACCCACTCCAGTATTCTTGCCTGGAAATCCCATGAACAGAGGAGCCTGGTGGGCTACAGTTCATGGGGTCGCTAAAGAATTGGACAGGATTTAGCGACTAAGCAACAACAAAAACAAAATGGAACATTGCAAGGAGGCTTGCATTGTCTTCCTTACAGAGAAGTCAGATGAAAGGATTTGAAAATACTTTTTATTGCTTCTTATATTCATAGCCTATTACTGTCGTTACCTATAAACTTAGTGTTTAGCTGTTTTAAATGTCTTAATACCAGTTTTAAAAAATGCACATAAGGAATGAGGATGTGTTAGATCTTTTTGAGTTCCAGAATTTCATGATTCTGTCTCATTCTTAGGAAATCCATATGTAGTGTCTACAGTTTTGGAGTCAGAGTTTTTGATTATTTGGGGACAGATGTTTAGTTTATTGAGACTTTGAGCTTCTGTAAAGTATCATTTCAGAATATTAAAGGAGATTACAAGTTAGGAGTGTGAAAAGAGCTGTTTACTAAAACATGTTTTATATTTGTCTGCATTATTTAGGATAGACATTGATAAAATTCAGTATGTAGGCCAAATCTGGCCTGCAGCTTATATGGCTTATGAACTAAGAATGATTCATTTTCAAATGGGTGAAAAAAATAAAAAATATTTCATAATATGCAAGTTACATGAAATTCAGATACTAGTGCTCATAAATAAAGTTTTATTGGGATTATAGCCACACTTGTTTGTGTAGTGTCTATGGCTGTATTGGCTGTACAACAGCAGGGTTGATTCCCTGCAACGGAGACAGTGTGGTCTGCAGAGCTTAGCAGTTTTATTACTTGACCCTTTATAGAAAAAGTTTGCCAGTCTTTGCTTTGTTGTTGTTGTTCAGTCGCTAAGTTAAGTCATACTCATTGTTGACCCATGGACTGTAGCCCCCCAGGCTCCTCTGTCGATGGGATTTCCCAGGCAAGAATACTGATGTGGTTGTCATTTCCTTCTTCAGGGGATCTTCCCGACCCCGGGATCAAACCTGTGTCTCCTGCATTGGCAAGCGGATTCTTTACCACAGAGCCACCAGAAAGCCCTGTTTTTGCTTTAGGACATAAAATTTTTGCTCTGCTTAGCGCAAGCGTGGTTTCCTGTCATAGCATTATAGGGATTAGGACCCCTGGAAAGGTACTGATTTTTGCTTTGGAGTCAGACAGACTTGTGTTTGAATGTCAGCTGTGATATAAACTTTGATCCTGGACAAACAAATTAACATCTTGGTGTTTCAGGTACCTCCTTTGTAATCAGAGAATATAGAATCTGTCTTAGAAGACTGTAGTGATGGTTAAATGAAATGTTACATATGAAGGCTTAATGCGATATTGTTCAGTTGCTCAGTCATGTCCAACTCTTTGCGATTCCACGGACTGCAGCATGCCAGGCTTCCCTGTCCTTCACCATCCCCCGGAGCCTGCTCAAACTCATGTCCATTGAATCGTGATGCTATATACGTTATAGGCATATAATAAGTACATAGTAAGTTATAGATGATGGTGATCATGAATTCTAGTGTAAACAATACGCCTAAAGTGTTGTACAGCACCTTGCCGCAATATTATAGAGCTGTTCTCCTGAGTGGTATGTTACTTGTTACCGAATTTTTTCCTTTACTGAAACCATTAGTTTAGTTAACAGCTGATAAATGGAATAACTTGAGAAATCTCTCATATGCTGTACTGTATTTTTATTAATCCCTTGCTTATTTAGATGATTAAGAATGAGTGGAAAGATAATTCTGCTCTGTTTTTCAAAGATCTTGGTTCTTGATAATTTCTTGGTACTAATGTATGTTTGCAAGCTGAATTTAAATACTGGTTCTATTTTGGTTTTGGTATTTCCTGTTTTTTGTTTTTTTGAAAAAGATATTTAGGAAAAGAACATTACATTAGGCTAGGGTTAGGTGACTTCTTTTAATGTGTGTGACACCCTTTAAGTCTAATTTAGAATTTGTGTTAGCATCTCTATAATAGCCTCTTCAGTTCAGTTCAGTCGCTCAGTCGTGTCCGACTCTGCGACCCCGTGAATCGAAGCACGCCAGGCCTCCCTGTCCATCACCATCTCCCGGAGTTCACTCAGACTCACGTCCATCGAGTCCATGATGCCATCCAGCCATCTCATCCTCGGTCGTCCCTTTCTCCTCCTGCCCCCAATCCCTCCCAGCATCAGTCTTTTCCAATGAGTCAACTCTTCGCATGAGGTGGCCAAAGTACTGGAGCTTCAGGAGCTTCATCATTCCTTCCAAAGAAATCCTAGGGCTGATCTCCTTCAGAATGGACTGGTTGGATCTCATTGCAGTCCAAGGGACTCTCAAGAGTCTTCTCCAACACCAAAGTTCAAAAGCATCAATTCTTCAGCGCTCAGCCTTCTCCACAGTCCAACTCTCACATCCATACATGACCACAGGAAAAACCATAGCCTTGACTAGACGGACCTTAGTTGGCAAAGTAACGTCTCTGCTTTTGAATATACTATCTAGGTTGGTCATAACTTTTCTTCCAAGGAGTAAGCGTCTTTTAATTTCATGGCTGCAGTCACCATCTGCAGTGACTTTGGAGCCCAATAGCCTCTTCAGAGGTGGAATAATAAAACTTAATATTTTTTCCATAAAGATAGGCCTAGTGTACTTTCTAGAAGCTTCGTTGTTAAGCTGCTTTCTGAAATATTTGGTTTAAGTTATCTTACTATGGATAAATTGGATGTACTTCCCAGCTTCAAATGCTGGTTTATTTAACATTAATCCCAAACTCGGAGTGAGCAAATAAACAAAGGCTATTGTTCTAACTGAGTCAAACAGAACAGGGCTGGGGCCAGTGTGGCTCTTGCCATCCTACAAATAGTGCGATTTCACGCCTTGGGTGTTCTTTACAGGCTGAGGGATAATCCCAGGGAGACCTCTGGAGGGTGCTCATGTCCCCATGCTGTCCTTGGGGGGTGGGCAGAGGGCCTTTCATCAAACTGCAGAGCTGCAGCCCCTGGAAAACAACACTTGTGGCCCCATAGAAACAGTAGAGGCCTAAACAAGACCCTCCATCTCGAGGAGACAGGATTTTCTTTTGATGTTAAAGCATATAAACAACAAAACCAACCAGAGAATTCCTGTTTGAAGAGGTGAAGACTGAGCGGGAATATTCCCCATGATAGCAAAATGTAAAGATTTGGTACAATAGATGTTTGCAGGTTCATAGTATACCTGAACAAGGGGGCTTCCCTGGTATTTACAGGAGGTGTTTTAGGTAGGTTAAAGGAAGTAAGAAATGAGGTGTTTGGTTTAACTTCTCATATGTAATTTATGAACCAGAATGTTCAGAGTGGAAGTAGAATTCTGATTTTCAGGGAGATTGCATCCATTTACTACTTTATTTTATGCCCTGGATCATAGTAGACACTAGTTTCGGAGCCTGTGGAGATGGAAAGCCCTGAGAGAAAAGGCACGCGTGGCCCATGCACCCTGGACATGGTGTGATAGGTGTATCTTGTCTCTGTTACCAAAGATAGGCACCACGCTCTGGGGAGGAGCTCTGAAATAGAATTCCATTCCTTTGCCCTTGAAATAGTATTAATAAAATCTTTATTTTGTGGGGTTCAGCCTTGTGGTCCTGAGCAGGCCATGTGATTGCCCTGTTTTTATCCCATTGTGTGTAGGATGGAAGTAGTAATTCCTGTTCTCTTTTTATTGGAGAGTTATATGGTGGAAGGACTCACAAGATGAGTAGGATTTTCAGTGACTGAAGAACATATTATGTGAGCTTTAGTAATTACCTGGTTTATTAAGGGCAGGCAAAAAAGATAAGGAAGCTTTAACAGAGAAAGGAGATTTGAACTTGAAGTCAGAGGACCTGGGTTCTCGTCTCGGCTCTTCGGTAAATAAATCTGTGCCTTTGGACCAGTAATTCATCTTGCTAAAAACCTCATTTTCCTTATATCTATTGATGAAATGAGGGGTCAAACTAGAGGTCTCTAAGATTCTTTCTCGCTCCCAAATTCCATGACTCTCCGATTTTTAATTTTTTTTTTCTTAAAGTAGGGACTATCCTCTTGCACTTCCCCAGTTTCCATTGATCTTCTACCTGAGGAGAGCCTGACAAACAGTGGTCTTCAGGACTTAGTGACAGTCCTGCTCCGGTAGGGTACAGGAAACCAAATGTCTTTCTCAGTGAACTGAAAAGTATCCATTGAGTACAAGTGAGGTTTTCTTTTTGGTACCACGCTAAATGCAGTGGAACCTAGGTATGAAAGAAGTTGGCATTGAGTCTCTTCCCTTAGGAAGTGTTCCATTCCATTGGGAAGATAAACTATATTATGAAGAAGAATATTATGAAAGAGTGGATAAGGAACAGTGGGATAATCATCCCTGATCTAGCAATGGCCATTCAAGGACTTGGGAGTACTGTTGGAGAAGACGCTCTGTGGCCTTGAACATTTGTAAAATAAACTTTTTAGACTACCTTAAGCTCTGAAATTTGGTCATATTCTCCTTGAAAGAGCAGCAGCATCTTTGAATCAGCCTGTTAGGAGAAAGAGTCAGCCTGTTAGGTAGGAGACAATTCAAGTGAGAACTGTTCAATCCAGGCCAGATTTTTATACTCGTTCTATGTGATTGTTTGATTTACTAGATAGAAGGAAGGGATTACTTTAATTTTCTGGAAGTGCATTCATGGGGCAACAATTCTTCTGAAAAGTCAAGCATGTGAGAAGTGACAAGAGACTCAACGTGTCTCTGTTTCTGGGCAATAACTCTGAGCCCTGGATCTCATTTCCCACTTCTTAAGGCTTTTACTTCTGCCATTATTTTTTCCCTTAAATTATCATTCTCTGCTTACTGGATCATCTCTTTTAGTATGCAGACGTGCCCTATATTACTTGCAGCAGTGATGATTAATTGTTCACCAGATGCCACTCTCTTCAGCTTCATTTCGGTAATAGGGCCCTCAGGTTTTATCTGGCACATGGATGCCCAGCTGGACTGCATTTCCTAGCCTCCCTCTTAGACGTGGATGTGACCACATGATGAAGTTTGGGTAACTGGAAAATGACCAGAAGTACTGTGAGTGATTTTTGTGTCAGGGCCTTAGAAAGAAAAAGTGAGTTGCTTTCTGCTTGCTCTTGCTTTCTGCTTTCCTCTTGCTCCCTTTCTGCTAGGAGAATATAGTACTGGTATGTGTTAATTCAACCTTTCAGTTGAGAGCAGTACTTTAGGAGGAGGTGGATCAGTAAGATGGGTCCTTGGATGATCTTATACAGCAGAACCACCTACTACTGTTCATTTTTCTCTGGATGGTTAAGTGAGAAAGGAATACAGTTTTATCTTGTTGGAGCCACTAATACTTTAACAGGTATTAGAATAAATCACCTCTGTTAAACCATCTTCTCTCCTCCATCTTATGATTCCCTTCGGCTATTGCCCAATTTTTTTGTTCCATTTTGCAACAGGAGATGTTTATGTTTGCTGTGTCCACTTCCTTACCACTGATTCTCTCTTTAGCCTGATCTCTTTGAGCTCTTGTTCTCTGGGGCCTGTCACGCCTTGACCTGCCCAGGGATTCGATCTCTGGGAGGCTGTCATGCCTCGGCCTGCCTGGGGATCTGTACCCTGACCTGGGGACACCTGGCTCTCAGGTTGCAACAGTACTGGGTAGGATAAGCTTCAGAAAGACTCACCCCTAAGGAGGTCCACTCATGGAAATTGAAGGAGGCCAAGGCCCAGGAGCAGAGAAGGCAATGGCAACCCGCTCCAGTACTCTTGCCTGGAAAATCCCATGGACGGAGGAGTCTGGTAGTCTGCAATCTGTGGGGTTTCTAAGAGTGACACGACTGAGTGACTTCACTTTCACTTTCTCCACTCACTGGCATTGCTTTTAATCAAGGCTTCAATGACTTGTATCTTGTCAAAGCCAGAGGTCGTACAACATCTGTGTCTTACTGACCTCTCATCAGCATTTCCCATTGGCTGACTACTTTCTCTGACCTCATAGCTACTCATTCTCTGTGTCTTTTTTGCAGCTTATCTCTGCCTACTTCCCCCTCTAAAATTTGGAATGTCCCTGGGCTCTCCTGATTTCATCCATTTTCACGATTTCAGATACTGTTTATATGCCGAGGGGGCTCAGATTCCTGTCTCTGGTACTGATTTCTGGAGCTCTAGACTCATCATCTAATGCCATTCTTCTGCCTGGATGTCTCATGAACAGAGCAGAACTGTGAATTATGCTTCCTCTCGTTTACTCCTCCCTCCACTTCTCCCACATCTTCACTATTTGAAGTGGCCACACTGTCTACCCAGTTGTGCCGGCTCTGAGGTCATCCTCCAGTTTTTCCTTCTCATCTCATGTTAATAAGTCCCATCAACTCCACCTTCAGAACACAAACTGGACCCGACTATGTCTCAGTTTTTTCATGGTTAACACCTAGGCTAGCTGCCTTTATCCTCTGGAAAATTATCTACAGACTTCCCTGCTTCTATCCTTTCCTCCGTCCCCTGTGCTCCACCAATGTGTCCCCCACCTTCCTCCCACTCCTATCCCCTGGTTACTCAGGATCTTTCCAGTGATTCCATAGTTTTACCATTTCCACAGTGTCTTACAGTTGGAACCTTACAGTATGTAGCTTTTTCAATTAGCTTCTTTCACTTCATAACAAATATTTAAGTGTCTTCCATGTCTTTTCATGGGTTGATATCTTATTTCTTTATCAGTTCAGTTCAGTTGTGTCCAACTCTTTGTGACCCCATGGACTGCAGCACACCAGGCCTCCCTGTCCATCACCAACTCCTGGAGTTTACTCAGATTCATGCCCATTGGGTCGGTGATGCCATCCAACCATCTCATCCTCTGTCATCCCCTCCTCCTCCCGCCCTCAATCCTTCCCAGCATCAGGGTCTTTTCCAATGAGTCAGTTCTTCACATCAGGTGGCCAAAGTATTGGAGTTTCAATTTCAGCATCAGTCATTCCAATGAATATTCAGCACTGATCTCCTTTAGAATGGACTGGTTGGATCTCCTTGCAGTCCAAGGGACTCTCAAGAGTCTTCTCCAACATCACAGTTCAAAAGCATCAATTCTCAGCGCTCAGCTTTCTTTATAGTCCAACTCTCACATCCATACATGACTACTGGAAAAACCATAGCTTTGACTAGATGGACCTTTGTTGGCAAAGTAATGTCTCTGCTTTTTAATATGCTGTCTCAGTTCAGTTCAGTTCAGTTGCTCAGTCGTGTCCGATTGGTCATAACTTTTTTTCTAAGGAGCAAGCATCTTTTAATTTCATGGCTGCAGTCACCATCTGCAGTGGTTTTAGAGCCCCCCAAAATAAAGTCTGTCGCTGTTTCCACTGTTTCCCCATCTATTTGCCATGAAGTAATGGGACTAGATGCCATGATCTTAGTTTTCTGAATGTTGAGTTTTAAGCCAACTTTTTCACTCTCCTCTCTCACTTTCATCAAGAAGCTCTTTAGTTCTACTTCCCTTTCTGCCATAAGGGTGGTGTCATCTGCATATCTGAGGTTATTGATATTTGTCCCAGCAATCTTGATTCCAGCTTATGCTTTCTCCAGCCCAGTGTTTCTCATGATGTACTCTACATATAAGTTAAATAAGCAGGGTGACAATATACAGCCTTGACGTACTCCTTTTCCTATTTGGAACCAGTCTATTGTTCCATGTCCAGTTCTAACCATTGCTTCCTGACCTTCATACAGATTTCTCAAGAGGCAGGTCAGGTGGTCTGGTATTCCCATCTCTTTTAGAATTTTCCACAGTGCTCTTTCTTTTTAGCACTGAGTAATATTCCATTTTTTGGGTGTACTACAGTTTATCCACTCCTCTGCTGAAGGACATCTTGATTGCTTCCAGGATTTGGCAGTAATGAATGAAACTGTTATAAACATCCATGTTTTTTGTAGATAGGAGTTTTCAGCTTTTGGGTAAATACGAAGGAGGGTGATTCTAGGATGGTATGATAAGCACGATTTTGAATGAGAGTTCTGTTGCCCCACATCCTTGCCAGCACTTGGCGGTACGAGCGTTCTGGGTTTTGGCCATTCTAGCAGATGTATAGTGGATGATGCTCCTTTTCATCCCTTGACCGAGCTAAGCATGTACCTCTTCAGCGCTCTACAAGGAAGGGTGGAATGTGCTTCCTTCACATCTTCTCATGGCTCTCTCCTGCTGCCCCAGAGAGGCCTTTATGCTTACCTGTGTACAGGCGGTTTCACAGGCTCTGTCTTCTTTATTACCTCATTTTATTTTCTTCATTTCAGTTTGCATTATTTGCTTTTATCTTACATTTGTAACCCCATTTTCCGCAAGCTGTTTGAGAGGCCTGGGCTCTGTCTAGATATGTGTTGTATCCGTAGCATTTCTGTAGAATATGTATTTGTTGGTGCCAGAGAGGTGTCATCCATCGTGGGGACAGATGACAAGGTTTTCAGTGATAATGATAAATCACGGGACCCCAGGAGCAGCAGGGAAAGTTCTGACTTCCTGGAGGATGGAAAAGCCCCTCGAGACAAGGCTGCTCTAGTCTTTAAGTAATTAATATGGTAGAATGGAGGAATTTGCTTCAATTTTTGTGAGGAGGCAAATGACAAGAGTGAGCTGACAGCTGCTGCTGCTAAGTCGCTTCAGTTGTGTCCGACTTTGTGCGACCCCATAGACGGCAGCCCACCAGGTTCCCCTGTCCCTGGGATTCTGCAGGCAAGAACACTAGAGTGGGTTGCCATTTCCTTCTCCAGAGCTGAGAGCAGGGACTTTTTAATAGAGAAAGGATACTTCAGAGTTTAGCTTCCATTTGCCTGTGTCTCAAAGCACTTGTCTCTGTATATAGAGCTACCCATTCACACTGCAGTTACGTAGGCCTCTTGGTCAAATGTGGTCTTTATCTTTTCCCAGGATCAGAGTTCCTTCCACATTATCATTGGAAGAGCAGCACATACCCTCTGCTTCTGTAATTTCAGTGTCTGACTTGTTACTCACCTGACAGCCCAGTTCTTTTTAAAACAAATTTATATATTTTTACTGATGTATAGTGTTGTGTTAATGATTGCTGTACAGCAGGGTGACTCAGTTATACATCTATGTGTGCCTTCTTTTTCCTATTCTTTTCCATTATGGTTTATCACAGGATACTGAATATAGTTTCCTGTACTATACAGTATGATCTTGTTGTTGCCCAATTCTTTTTATTTTTTTAATTCAAAAATATTTTTTTTGCGGGGGGTGGGGGTGCTGTGCTGGGTCTTTGTTGCAGTATGTAGGATCTAGTTCCCTGATCAGGGATCAAACCCTGGGCCCTTTGCACTGGGAATACGGAGTCTTAGCCACTTGACCACTAGGGAAGTCCCCCCAGTCCTTTGTAAAAGGACTTCTTGCTGTTTAACATTCCTTGATGTGTTAGAGTGGAATGTACCTGCCTTCATCTCCAGCACCACACAGATCTGTTCTGTTTTTCACATGATGGCCTTCAGTTGTCATGTGAAAAATGGCTGGTTCTTTGATCTTCCCACTAACTTTTTTTTCTTCCCAGACTAAGTGTACTTATTTTCTTCAACTGTTCCTCATGTGACTGAGCTCCTTTTGCAGGCCCATCCCCAGCATTTCTGGAACTCGGGCAAGAATACAAATGGAAGTTTATATGCTGTATGTCTAAACATTTGCACATTATTAATCAGGTGAACTGATACAGCTGTTCCATCACATACCTTAACAAAGGCAACTTCGTAATGACCTAAATCTGGGTCACAGAGGGAATTCTCTGACTCCTGGGAGTTCTATTCCACACCATGGTAAAGGGCAGGTACCCCTCTCCCTCCAGGCTCCTGGCATGAGGGACTTTTTGCATGTGCATATGCGTGGGCACTTGAAACCACGCATGCCTATACCCCTTTCAGATAGCGTCTCTTTGATCATCCCTGGGCCCAGGGGATGTAAATACCGATGGTGTGGTCATCTGCTGTTGGGAGGGTCCACTCGGAAGAAGCCTGAGCAAACCCTAGAAGTAGTCAGGAAATTCTGGGGTCCTGGTAAGAAGAGGGCTGGGGTGTGTGGACTGCAGTTGGGCATACCTTTTAGTTTAGGTCCTGAGAACAGTTGGCCCCATGGTCAAGGGAGTTGGTCAGCGGGTACCCCAGGTCCAATGTAGTACTGTTCTGTTGTTGTCAGATTCTGGTCTTGATTCTGTTTCCCAGAGCCGTTTATTGTGGAAAAAGTTAAATTCCCTCTTACAGTGTTCCAAACTAGACATTGCATTTTAATTAGAGCTCCCTGACTGGCGTGCCAGACAAGACTCTGAATGTGTTACAGATAGGGCAGAAACATTTCCTCATTCCTTGGGGAGGATTGTCAGCGACAGAGAGGCGAGCGCTTCTCCTGACTTCTGGTGACCGCCTGCAGCCAGGCTTACTTGCCGCAGTGTGCCCACATCAGTGCTCTCATCTTCCTGTGTCCCGAGTGCAGAAGACAGAGGAACCCTGCTCTGCGCTGCTGTTGGGTGACTGCAGGGCTCGCGGAGTAGAGCGTTTACATACGGCTTCGAGAGCACTCTATCAGCATCGGTTTCTGGTGTGCCTGACAGTGTTGGAAGTGTCAAAGTAGGTTTGTGCCCTTCTTATTAATGAGGATATAGATCCAGGTTAAGTGGCTTAGTGTAGCTACACATTCTCACTCAAGTAGGACAGCTGAAACTAGAACTCCATTCTTCTGACTCTTATTCTGGTATATTCTCTCTACTAACCCAAATTCCTTTTCTTGTACTATTTTTTTTTTTTTTGGACAGCCTATCACTTCTGATTCATGTAGGGCATGCAGGCAGTTGCATGTTTTAGAGTTTTTCTGTCCTGACTTCTGTTACGTTGTTTCCCTTTATTGTTACTTCTTAACCTAAAGATTCAACTGGACAATCCCTATTAAGGGTATCATTTTTATCAGATTCGAACAGTTCATCCAGTGTCTTGCAACTTAATTGTGTATTATCCATTTTGATGGCTCTCTGCTCTCTTCGTGTCATATTTAGTTGTTGCAGTGATGCTTGTCTGAAATGGTCACCCTGAGTTGTTTATAAAAGGTTAGATTACATTAAAGTGGGAAAATGTGCAGTACATTTTAGAAATATTTCTTTTCTAAATTAGTTACGATTTTTTAAAAAAAGGTTCTGGGATATAAGTGTAAATTCACTTCTCTTTTTATTTAGTGCCCATTTTTCATTGATCTTTACAAATGTTATTTTATTTAAACCCCAGAAGTTTGTGGTCACTTAGTCAAATGCCGGATTGATTTAGAATTCAAATCTAGGTCTGTTTAAACTCAAAGTACCTGTGTGTTTTCTTAGCACTAGTCTATGAATAATGAGAAATAATTTCTAAACATTTAACTTGAGCCTGAGAAAGGGATGTTTCCCAGATTCATATTCTTACATTTGGAATAAGTTAATTCTCTGTTCAGTTCAGTTCAGTTGCTCAGTCGTGTCTGACTCTTTGTGACCCCATGGACCACAGCATGCCAAGGCCTCCCTGTCCATCACCAACTCCTGGAGTTTACTCAAACTCATGTCCATTGAGTTAGTGATGCCATCCAACCATCTCATCCTCTGTTGTCCCCTTCTCCTCCTGCCCTCAACCTTTCCAAGCATCAGGGTCTTTTCAAATGAGTCAGCTCTTCACATCAGGTGGCCAAAGTATTGGAGTTTCAGCTTTAACATCAGTCCTTCCAATGAACACTCAGGACTGATCTCCTCTAGGATGGACTGGTTGGACCTCCTTGCAGTCCAAGGGACTCTTAAGGGTCTTCTCCAATACCACAGTTCAAAAGCATCAGTTCTTCGGCGCTCAGCTTTCTTCACAGTCCAACTCTCACATCCATACATGACCACTGGAAAAACCATAGCCTTGACTAGATGTTACTGCTTCTTTGCTCATGCACAGAACAGGCTTCCTCACCAACCCCTCTCCCCACCAAATGTAAATAGTGCCTAGTTGAGAAGCCCTGCTCTAAAGGTTCTAAGTAGTCAGGGTTTTACTTTGAATATGTGTGCTTTTGTATTTAACCAACCCCATCATGGTGATAGGTCCTCGAATGTATGAGACAGAATTTATCAAACTCCCCACTTGCAGACAGGTTGTCAGTGACATTAGAGCATGATGTTTATTCAATTTTGCTGCTTCTAGAGAATCTGGGATTTAATGCCAAAGGCTTCCTGAATGATGAAAGGTTAGGCTTTTTATATTTAATGCTTATTTTTATTAGAACTGTTGATGGGTGAAAGAAAGTGAAAGTTGCTCAATTGTGTCCAACTCTTTGCGACCCCATGGACTATACAGTCCGTGGAATTCTCCAGGCCAGAATATTGGAGTGGGTAGTTGTTCCCTTCTCCAAGGAATCTTCCCAGCCCAGGGATTGAACCCAGGTCTCCTGCATTGCAGGCAGATTCTTTACCAGCTGAGCCACCAAACGTGAAATATATGATACCAACCTGGCAGTTAGGTATTGACTTGTTAACCAACATAACTTCTATGAGGAATTGTGTTTATTGGTTAAAGCACAGATTTGAAAGGATGGTTGCTTAGCATTCTAAAACCAGGTTTCTTTTCCCTTGTTATTGAGTTCCAAGGCATGACTGGAACATCATTGCAGCGCCTTTTCCAGTTTCTTTACATTAATTTTACCAGGCTTGATTTTGTGTTCCTTTGTTCTAGATTGCCAAAACTATGTCCTTAAACTAATGTTTCATTCTGTTTACTCGAACTGATCAAGAGCCATCAGAGGTTCTGTATTCCTACTATACTTATTAAATGCTCTCGTTCCTGTATTTACTGATCTCTCTTGCTTCATTTTCAGGGAAAGTCTTTTTTTTCTTTTTAAATCATCCTCAATTCACAATTCAGTGTCACTAAATGATACATGTCTGTCTTATTAATATCAGTAGCTACTGTTACTACTAACATTTATTTATTATTGATATGCCAGACTGTTATAAGCTCCTTACATACATTATCTGCCTTATCATCACAGTTGCCTCATGAAGTTGTTACTCATACTATTTTTTTTTTTAATTATGGTAAAATTTATGTAACAATTTACCATTTTAACTGTTTTTAGCTGTCCATTATATTCACTGGATATACAATTTACATATATTCATGTTGTTGTGGAACATCTCCAGAACATTTTCATCCTGCAAAACTAACAGTCCCTGCCTATTGAAGAATGCCCCATTTCTGCCTCCTGCAGCCCCTTGTCCCCGCTATTCTAAGCATCCTTTCTGTTTTTATGAGTTTGACTACTTTGGAGCCCTCATATCAGTGGAATCACCCACTGTTTGTCTTTTAGTGACTGACCTCTTTTCACTTAGCATAATGTCCTCAAGGTTCAACCATGCTGTAGCACGTGACAAGATCTCCTTTCTTTTTAAGGCTGAATAATATTCTATTGTATGTATATGTCACATTTTGTTGATTCCTTCATCCTTTGAGGGATGGGTTGGTTCTGTCTCTTGGCTGTTGTGAATGCTGCTGCTATGAACATGGATGTGCAAATACTTCTTTGAGATCTTGTTTTCACTTATTTGTATATACACCCAGGAGTAAGATTTCTGGATCATGTCGTTATTTAGTTGCTAAGTCACGTCTGATTCTTGGTGACCTCCTGGACTGTAGCCCACCAGGCTCCTCTGTCCATGGAATTTTCCAGGCAAGAGTTGCCATTTCCTTCTCCAGGGGGTCTTCTGTATGTGAAGTGGTATCTTATTGTGGTTTTGATTTGCATTTGCTTAGTGGTAGTGATGCTGAGGATTGTTTTCAGAAACCTGTTGTCAGTTTTTGTATCATCTTGGAGAAATATATTCAGGTCCTTTGTCCATTTTTTATTTTTAGACTTTTGGCCATGTTGTAGGCATGTGGGATCTTAGTTCCTCAACCAGGGATCAAATCCATGGCCTTGCAATGGAAGTGCAGAGTCTTAGCCATGGGACTGCCAGGGACATTACTGCCCATTTTTAAAAATAAAGTTTTTTTTAGTTGACTTGGCATTATATATTGTGAATATCAGTCTTTTACCAGATATGTGGTTTCAGATTTTTCTTCCATTCTGTGGGTGGCCTTTTCAGTCTGTCCATAGTATCCTTTGATGCACAACAGTGTTTAATTTTGATGAAGAGATGGAAACAAAAAAGTGCTTGGTTTTTACTGGCTTTCTATCTTTTAGCATTACTGTCTAACCAAAATAGAGGCCTAAGCTTCAGCATATGGAGAGCTGAGTTCATGTAACTGTAGCTGATCTGTTTATAGGCTAACCTCTTGGAAATTAGAAAGGAAAGGCCTGAAACAGGAGAAAGGGTTTAGAAAATCCTTTAGCTTAGTCTTAGCTAGATTAGTGATATGAAAAATATTATGGTATTCTTAGTGTTTAGGATTAGGGACTTTAGCAGAAGTGGAAAAAAAGAAACGTTTGGTTAAGTGAGCTGATAAGGGCCCTGGTGGTTTAGAAATATTTCTGAGTTACTGAAGTTCATGCAACAGGATCTGGAATAACTTTCCTGTTACTTTAGACCCTCTTCCTTTGTGTAGCCCTGTTCAGAGCCACCCCATCCTCCATTTCAACAGTATTTCTGTATTCCTGTGATCTCTGTTATATGCATTTGTTCTTTTTGCTTCTTTCAGCTGTATTCCTTTCCAGTGTATTCTCATTAAGCTTTTTTTTTAAAAAGTGAGATTGGACCCATTTGCTCTGAGGATTGTGGTGTTTAGCATACTCTTGGGGGATCAGTAAATTTTCACAAGTATGTTCAGCCTTCTAGAGTATTTGCCTTCATTAGAAATAGTTACAGAAAGTTTTCTTGGTGGAGGAAACTGTCTCTTATCTTGGTACTGGCAAAGTCCTTCCTGCATCATGCTTCAGTTGATGTGTTCATTTAGTTCTCAGCTCTGCTGCTAAAAAATTTTCTTAAAAATAATTTTTTTTCTTTAAAGTTGTTTATGTAATTCTCTTTTTGATTACTTACTGGTTAATTTTTTGGTAATTTTTTTTTGATTATTCAGCTATAATAGTATAAGAATAGATTTTGAAGGTTGCTGTTAGCACNAGAAAAATCCTGAAAAACGAAGGTCTTTAACAAAAGCTTTATTAAATCTTGTTACAGGAAGTATGATAATTATGACAAAAAAATCATAAGACCATTTACTGTTCTTTGTGTTTGGCTAGAATCAACATTCATTTGCGCCCAGGTAAATAAATTATTTTATTTCACAAAAGAGATTTAATAATATATGGCTGAAGTGTAAATGAAATACTATGGCCCTTCAGTTGAGTAATGCACATGCAGGCCACAGATGTAAAAGTTCAGTCAGTTTCGTTGTTGCAGCCCATGTCATTGAAGGAACGGGGACAAAAGTTTGTTTGTAACTACCATGGAACTGAGTACAAAGACGCCAGTGACCTCTGACCCTCTGAGGCTGTGCATTTGAACAAGGAATTGTTTGAGGATGGGAAAAGCTGCCTGTAGACTTGGGGTGTAGTTTTCCCTTGCTTTCTGTGGAATTGTTGAATGACCCGACTCCGGAAAAACAACGAAGCAAAACTCCCAAAACAAAAAGCTTAATTGGAAGAACTTCTTATTAGTCTCAGAGGAATCTCATGTCTACACAGCCAAATCTAACTAGATATTCCTTTCCTAAAGCGATAGTCTCTATAAGGATGTTGTTCTCACTTACAAAAACTGCCATGTTGATTACTGCTGTTCTGTGTGTCGACCGGGCTGGTTTCCTCCTCTGCAGTTCTTGTTATCTTCTTTGTAAAAGTGATCCTCTAGTTCTCCTGGTTGAGAAGTCATTCTGGATCTGGATCACACTAATACCTTAGCTTTCTTTTCACACTGTTTAAAGGTTGGGCATTATTCAGACACTGAAACTCATAAATATTTGTCAAATGAATGAGTGGGTTAATACATCCACAGGAAAATTTTGTTTTTGTGTGTGAGAATGTAGGAATGATGGCATTTGCAATAGTCTTTTTTTCTTTTTTTTTCCTTCCTCCCATGGTGGTCAATAAAAATCTAGTAATATCTCTGAATATGAGAATACGATAAATGCAGCATCTCTTTTGCAGATATAGAGTAGCTCAGCCTTTGAGTTACCTGTCTTGGTTGCACTAGCCAGTGTTCAGACTGGGCTCTGATAACAAGGTTTTATTTCAGATCTGTTATCATTGGAAAGACTGAGGGATCAAGACTTGTGTTACCATTTTGGTGAAAAGCTGACTCTGGCTTATGTTGTTGCATAGTTCTTGTGGTTGTTCATTGGTTAATTTGTGTCCAACTCTTTGTGACCCCATGGACTGCAGCATGCTGAATTCCCCCGTCCTTCACTATCTCTTGGAGTTTGCTCAGATTCATGTCCATTGAGTCGGTGATGCTATCTCACCATCTCATCCTCTTTTCCCCTTTTCTCCCTTTGCATTCAATCTTTCCCAGCGTCAGAACTTTTTCTACTGAGTCGGCTGTTCGCATCAGGTGGTGAACATATTGGAGCTTAAGCGTCAGCATCAGTCCTTCCAGTGAATATTCAGGGTTGATTTCCTCTTGGATTGACTGGTTTGATCTCCTTGCAGTCCAAGACACTTACTGTGAGAGGAAAAGTTTGTATTCTGATAACTATATTTCAGCAGAAAAGTGCCATGTTACTTGACTTTCTGAGATGGCAGATGCTAAGTTAATTTGGAAGAACGATAAATAATGCTTTATGTCAGACTGAGAATTCATTGTTCATTCTGAAAAAGTTTGTCGGGAAATACTCACTTTAGAATTTAAGAAGTTCTATTTTTTATTTTTTTGAAAGGGTATTCATTACTAACTTACTACATCCAAGAACTGAGTATTTTAGAAAACTTTATTCAGCTTTTTGGTAATTTCCTGTTTAAAAGATTAAAGTTGAAGTATGAAAGGAAATCAGTCTAGGCATTGATCTTTCGCTGCTAGCTGAAGAAATGGTGGCTGTGCCTGACCTTTTAATGTTATAGAGCTGGAGCTTGTACATTTCTTTCTGAGAGGAGTAGTATGAAAAATGCTTTGGAAAAATAGCTGCCAGAGTTCTACCACAGAAAATTGTCTCTAGTGCCATGAGCCACAAACTTGTAAATTGCTAGATTAAAAAAATATATTCAGCATTAGTAAAAGCAACAAGTATTCATCATAGCTATGGCAGAATTTCCTAATTTGTCGGATACCCATTTCACCGCATCTTCTTTCTAACAGAACTTAAAGTTTTCCTAGAAGCAGAAGTGTGCCTAGCTAAAAAAAACCCCATACATTTCTTAGCCTTCTTTCCAGCCCGAGCAGCCATGTAACATAGTCCTGGTCAGCAGATGCAGGCAGACATTTCTGGATGAAGATCTTTTGAAAGGCCTTTTACCTGTTTTTTTTTTTTTTTTTTAAACCTCCTGTATAGAGATTAGACATGATGCCTAGGGCTAGACCAGTATTCTGGAGGCCTTCAGAGGAAAGCCAGGAGATTACAGAGATCTTGCTTCCCTGGTGGCTCAGAGGTTAAAGCCTCTGCCTGCAATGCGGGAGACCTGGGTTCAATCCCTGCTTCAGGAAGATCCCCGGGAGAAGAAAATGGCAACCCCCTCCAGTATTCTTGCCTGGAGAATCCCATGGACAGAGGAGCCTAGTGAGCTGCAGTCCACGGACAAGAGTCGGACACGACTGAGCGACTTCACTTCACTTCACTTCCCCTATATATCCATGAACTGCCAAACCAATGTCAGCACATGCCTCTCTGAACTTCCATTTGATGAGAAAGTAAAACTGCTATCTTCCTTAAACCACTGTAATTTGGGCTTCCTATTATATGCATCAGAACATTATTCCTGACTGATACAATTATTTGTATGCCCATTATGATCTACTTTCTGGAGATTTGGAATCTTCTGATTATAATTTAACAAGGGATTTTATCTAACTTCAAATCCAGAAGACCCTGAGGGTTTTGGAATTCTTTCTGTCTTTAGACTTGATTGGATGAGCTGGATATCCAGCTGGATAGATATTGGTTACCAAGGAGGTTTGAGGAAATGCATGGAAATACTCATAGTCTAGCATCTCCCGCTATCACTTCATCCTCTGTTGCATTTAAGTCCTGGCTTCATCTGACCACATAATCTGTGTTGAAACTACTGGTGCTCCCTCTGAATGGAGAGGGTTTCAGATAGTTATAGCATGGTTAGGAATCTGACTGATGACCTTATCTCCCTCCATGCCAGGGTTAAATATGGAGGCTATTTCCCCCCCACTTTTTTTTTAAACTTATTCAGGTGTAATGTACTTATGGAAGACGTGCACAGATCATACCTGTACAGCTTTATAACTTTTCACATACAGTTTTATGACTTTTCACAAACCAAACTTGTCTGTGTAACCGGCATCTTGATCAAGAAATAAAGAAGTCCTGCTTATTGCCCTTGTGGATTATCAGTATCCTTCTATTAGCATCGAGTAGTTTTTGCCTGTATTTGTGTTGTTTATACATGGACTCATTCTGGGTGTACTCTTTTGTGTTTGGCTTCTTTTTGCTCAGCATTTCTGTGAGATTAGTCCGTCTTGTTGTATATAATTATAGATCATTCTCATTGCAGTGTAGCATTCCATTGTGTGACTATATCCCAACTTATTTATGTCATCAACGGTTGGTGGGCATTTGGAGTGTTTCCAGTTTTGACTCCATTTATGAATACTGCTGCTAAGAACATTCTTTTGTTAAACATACGGAAGTGTTCTGTTGGGTATGTTCTTTGAATGAGATTGCTGGATCACAGAGTGTCAGTGCTTGAGAGTGTCAGCTCCTCTGCATCCTCACCAGTGCTGGATTTGTCTTTGTTTTTAACCTAGTCATTTTGGTGGGTGTCTGTATTTTGTGAAGTGCCTGTTTGTCTTTTGCCCATTTTTCTACTGAGTTGTATGTCTTTTCTTATTGTTTGTGGGAGTCCCTTTTATATTCTGGATACTAGTCGTTTGTCAGATATTTGTATTGTGAATATCTTTTTCTATTCTGTGATTTGCTCTTTCACTCTTTACTTGTCTTTTGAGAAATAGGTCTTTATATAATCCAATTGATTAGATTTTCCTTTGTGTTTAGTGCTTTTTGGGTAATGTTAAAAAATACCTGCCTGCTCCAATGTCACAAAGATGATGATCTGTATTTTGTTCTATAAAAGCTTTATTGTGTTACCTCTCATATGTAGATCTTCCTTCCACCTATTAATAGGATTACTTTTTGTCTACATGTGAGGGAGGGGGTAACGAAACATTTTTTCCAAATGGTTATGTAGTGGAGTCAGCACCGTTTATTAAAAATGTTATCCATTCCCCACTATACTGAGTGTTCGGTTTCTCGTAAATCAGGTAACCAAATATCTGTGACTTGTTTCTGGACATGATTCTCTTCTGTTACATTAGTCAGTTTTTCTCCTCTTGTGCACATAGCATGCTGTTTTAATTATTATAGCTTTATAATAGGTTTTGTTAACTCTTAGCGTTTCTTTACCATCTTTGTTCTTGAGATGGCCTTAGCTAACTGGTGATTGTCAACTGAGTATGTGGAGTTCATATTCATTCTGTATGCAGTCTGACCTCTACTGTACACATGCCTCAACCTGCTGAGTGAAATACTGGCTTAATCCACTTAGCTGTCATGTGAATCCAGTTAGGACCTCTAACCTCTTCATGGATTTTCAGATCTATTGAGTAAACAGAAAAGAATTTCTTGGTACACATATAAATTTTAACTCAGTGCTCACTTTTAGCAGAAATCACTGCTGTGTGCAGTAATCAAATACTTAGTTCAAATGTGTATATTTAATTGCCCTGATACTTAATTTTCTCATTTGTAAGTAATCAGCTGTTTTGTTTATTATGACCAGCACTGTACATGCTGTGTTTGGGGTTTTTGAAGCAAAAAGATGAAGCAGGAATACTAAAATAAAAATAAGACAGTTCCATCTGGAAGACTCAACTACCTGTTTCGTGACATTTAAAGGCAGTGATCTTTGTAAGTCACAGTGTGATATTGTGAGTTGGGAAAAATTTCTCCTCAGTATCCTGCCTTCTTTCCCCTTCCATTTCATGCTGAATCAGTTGGGGGAAATCCCAAGTTTTTAAAGTAAAGTAATAGTTATTTTTCTTCAAAATCGATCATTCCTAACTTATTTTCTTTGGGGGCTGGGGAATAGGGAGGAGTCAGGGAAGTAGGAGGCCTTCTGGTGACAGTGACTGTGCCTTCCAAATTCCAGCAGGACATGTCATCATATGTGATACGTTACAGTTGACCCTTGAACAGAGCAGGTGTAAGCTGTGGATTCACTTACGTGTGGATAGTTTTCATTAGTAAATACTGCAGTACTGCATGGTCTGTATATTGGTTGAGTGTATGGATGTAGGGGGTACGTATAAATTAGATGCTGATTAACCCTTGCATCGTTCAAGCGTCAGCTATATTTAGAATTGAGACTATCTTAGGAAATTGAAAATACATGAATTATTATAATACCTTGGGGGGACTTTTTTCTCATTTTTAAAATAGGACCAAATGATCAGAGATCTTTATACATGTGTGCTGCAAGAACTTTACATTTTATCTCAGTTAATAGTGAGTTGCAAGGGTTCATGTTTGATTCAGAAACTGGAACTGACTATGAATTAGGTACTTAAGGGTCTAACCCCTCCTGTTGGCTTTTAATTACAAATAAGGAACATACCATTTCATTGATAATATAATTAAGCTTAAGAGTTAAAAAGTCACATAATTATATGCCCTGTGAGTTAACCAACCCAGATTTGCTCTGATCCCTGGCAGCAGTCCATGTGTACAGCCATGTAGTAGGCAGTTCTCCTGTGTGAGCGGGTCTGGTACAGATTTCTGCCTAAAGATCTCAGTGGCAGCATTTTTTGAGCAGGTATTTCCTGGGTGCATATTGATTTTCAAATACTTTGTAAGTTCTGGCAGTACAAAGATGAGCAAAACAGGTGCCTTTCCTGCCATCACAGAACTTTCCAACTAGAGTTGTATGCCCCAGGGTTGTAACTTGGTGTGTTTGCCTACTGGTAACAAGAAATTATTTTTCAGAGATCTTTATACATGTGATATAATTGACGAATAATATGATATGTTTTATATGATGATTTGATGCACATATATATTGCAAGATATCTTTACCACATAAGGTTAGTTAACACATCCTTCACCTCTTAAAGTTACATTTTTTTTTTGGTTATGGTGACAGTATCTAAGATCTACTGTCTGAACAATGTTCAGCTATTTTGTTGTTGTTGTTGTTCAGTTGCTAAGTTGTGTCCAACTCTTTGTGACCCCATCAACTGCAGCCCGCCAGGCTTCCCTGTCCATCACCAACTCCTGGAGCTTGCTCAAACTCATGTCCATTGAGGAGGTGATGCTATCCAAGCATCTCATCCTCTGTTGCCCAGTTTTCCTCCTGCCCTCACTCTTTCCCAGTGTCAGGTCTTTTCCATTGACTTGGTTCGTCGCATCAGGTGGCCAGAGTATTGGAGCTTCAGCTTTAGCATCAATCCTTCCAATGACCAGGGTTGGTTTCTTTAGGATTGACTGGTTTGATCTCCTTGCTGTCCAAGGGACTCTCAAGAGTCCTCTCCAGCACCACCGTTCTAAAGCATCAGTTCTTTAGTGCTCAACTTTCACATGCATACATGACTACTAGCAAAATCATGGTTCTGACCGTATGGAGCTTTGTCGGCAGAGTGACGTCTCTGCTTTTTCATCTGCAGTCTAGGTTTGCCATGGCTTTTCTTCTAAGGAGCAACTATACAGTACAGTACTGTTGACTGGAGTCACCGTGCTGGATAGTAGGTCTGCAGAGCTCACCTTAAAACTGAAGCTTGACAGCATCCTGACAATGCATGGGTACCATCTACTCAATAGCTGACCACTGTTGCCTCTTAACTAGTTTGGTGACGATATAGGCTGGTGGAGTTTGTTGTTTTCCTCCATTGATAATCAGAGATTAGCTTCCCAGATGGCTCTGTGGTAAGAATCTGCCTGCTAATGCAGGAGACACAGGTTTGATCCCGGGTTTGGCAAGATCCCCTGGAGGAGGAAATGGCAACCCACTCCAGTATTCTCGCCTGGAAAATCCCATGGACAGAGGAGCCTGGCAGTCTTCAGTCTGTGGGGTTGCAAAGAGTTGGATACGACTTAGCAGTTGAACAGGGGCATGAGCACCAGACATGACTACAGTTGAAAGTAAAGCTGTTAAACTGGAAGTAGACCAATTAGTGTAAGTGATGGTAAAGGAGTTAGAGAAGATAAAAGTAGACTGTAGTTGTAAAGTTAATGTTGGTTCGGAATTGGTTCTAAGCTATAAATTATCTCCCTTTTCTGTAGTGGTGATAATACAGGGGTAAGGCATGTCAATACACTGGTATGTTTGAGATAAATGTCCTTTGTTCTTGTCTTTAACCTTCTGTAATTTTGGTCTATTTCTTCGATCATATTTTAGTTACACGTGAAATTCATATATTGTTGATATATTTTGTTTACTAAGTTTCTATCAAATATAATTTTAAAGTATAGTTGTATTTAAACATTGAGCTTAAGCAAATTAGATGTTAGATGTTTCATGTGTTTTCATGAATGCATTTACAGGTATTTATAGATCTACTTATTTTTAAAAGTTTATTCTTTTCTGCTACTTTTTTTTTTTAACTTCCAGAGGCACATATTATTCTTAGTGAAACTGTTTGAATATTTTGTGATGTAGACTGGTGGAAAAATGACTCATTCAGAAGCATTGTATTCTACAGTCAGGGTTATTGGAGCATATCATATTTCATTACAGGAGAAATGCCTGAGAAGAGGAGAGTCTATAAACCAGATATAAGGAACAGTGTCTGTTAACTTCATTATCTTATCACCATCACCTGTTACTTAGTGGTGCCTCATCAAGATAGGATCCATTTACTTTCTTATCTACTGTTTTAGAATCCTCTTAACTAATATCTAAGAAATCACAACTTGCTGGTTTAAATTATAAGGTATTTTCTGCATCTAAGCCAAATTTGAAGATGAATTTTAGCATTCAGTATAATTTTTAAACATCCATTCCTTGGATAAACAATTCTTTAAAAGGCAAAAGTAATGTAATAGAATACTGCTATGGGTGTGTTAAATGGTGTGATTTTTCTGTGGGGCAATTTAGGAATATGTATTAAGAGCCTTGAAATGTTACCTTTGACCTAGTAATTCCACTTTGAGGATTCTTAAAGATTTAACCAAAGATACTCACTGGAGTATTCTCTAATGGTGAAAATTTGGTAAATCATTATGTCCAAAAAAAAAAAAGTTATGATATATTTGTATAGAAGAATCTTGCTTAGCCATTATAAAGATTATTACTTAAGACTAATGGAAAGTTATGATATAAAAGTGAGAAAGGTATGAAGAACTCTATAAGAAATTGAGCTCAATCGAACAAAAGCTAGCAGTTAAAAGCACGAGTCAGACCTGTATATTACAGACCTGGAAAGATCATCAACTCACATAAAATGCAGAAAAGCATGGTGTAGAATAATACACATGCACAGAAAAGTGAAGTATTTATGAAAATATAGCAAATGTTTATATTTCTGTATAAGCATATACAGACATAGAAAAAAATCTTTAGTAAAACTACTAATAATGACTGGAACTAGAGACAAGAAAAGGCTTTTACTTTGATTCCTACTTGAATTTTAATAAGAGTGTATCCATATGTTAATTTGTAATTAATGTTATAAAAACCCCCAAATTTTCTGTTTTATGAAGAAAAAAGTTCACTGAGATCTGAGCAGTGGTTCTCTCTGGAACGTAGGAGCTCAGATAGTTCTTAATTTTCTTTGTATTTTTCTCTTCCCAGGACTTTGGCAATGAACAGGAATTACTTTTATAATCTGAAAAAGCAGTAAAGTGTAAAAAAGTAAAGAAGCTGAGATTACAGGTAGTAGCGTGGTCTGGACTAAGGATTGCTGTGATTCGGATCCCAGCTTGTACTATTCTAGAGCCTCGTGACCTTGGGGCTGAGGCTGGGGCTGAGGGAGCCGCTTTACTTTTCTCACAGGATTTTTTTGAAGATTAAATTAGGTGTGACATATGTAGGTTAGTTTTTATGTGTCTGGCACGCATTTGGTGCTCGATAAATGTTAACTTCCCTCTTGTTTTTCTCATTCATGACATAATAAACTTCAAAACAGATGGAAACTACTATAAAATTATTAACAAAAACATGCATGTATTCAGTAATTAGACAGTTGAAGAGCTTACGGTGTGACAGTTTCAGAAATAATCCTGCTACAGGATAGAAAGTGAGAATATTCATTAGAGGAAAACAAAGAGCTGTGGAAGAGGCGGGTATGAGTCCTCATTTTGCTGTATGAATCAACTGTTCAGTTCAGTCGCTCAGTCGTGTCCAACTCTTTGCGACCCCATGAATCGCAGCACACCAGGCCTCCCTGTCCATCACCAACTCCCGGAGTTCATTCAAATTCACGTCCATCGAGTTGGTGATGCCATCCAGCCATCTCATCCTCTGTCGTCCCTTTCTCCTCCTGCCCCCAATCCCTCCCAGCATCAGAGTCTTTTCCAGTGAGTCAGCCCTTCGCATGAGGTGGCCAAAGTACTGGAGTTTCAGCTTTAGCATCATTCCTTCCAAAGAACACCCAGGACTGATCTCCTTTAGAATGTAGTGGTTGGATCTCCTTGCAGTCCAAGGAACTCTCAGGAGTCTTCTCCAACACCACAGTTCAAAAGCATCAATTCTTTGGTGATCAGCTTTCTTCACAGTCCAACTCTCACAGCCATACATGACTACTGGAAAAACCACAGCCTTGACTAGATGGACCTTTGTTGGCAAAGTAATGTCTCTGCTTTTGAATATGCTATCTAGGTTGCTCATAACTTTCCTTCCAAGGAGTAAGCGTTTTTTAATTTCATGGCTGCAGTCACCATCTGCAGTGATTTTGGAGCCCCAAAAAATAAAGTCTGACAGTTTCCACTGTTTCCCCATCTGTTTGCCATGAAGTGATGGGACCAGATGCCATGATCTTCATTTTCTGAATGTTGAGCTTTAGGCCAACTTTTTCACTCTCCTCTTTCACTTTCATCAAGAAGCTTTTTAGTTCCTCTTCACTTTCTGCCATAAGGGTGGTGTCATCTGTTAGTCAGCGCTAATTTGTTTTCTAAGTATGGTTTAAAAAATTCAGCACAGATTCAACCTGAAGAGTGTTTAATAGCTGTGTTATAGAGACATTGCTGTTTTTATTCAGCATAGCTATCAATATTAAGAAATAAAATCAGGGCTTCAGGACAATCAGTCTTATATTAGTAAATCAATATGTAAAATGAGGTACCTTACTTTTAGGGACATAAGATAATTAGGGGAAAT
Source organism: Redunca redunca (assembly GCA_006410935.1). Taxonomy (NCBI): domain Eukaryota; kingdom Metazoa; phylum Chordata; class Mammalia; order Artiodactyla; family Bovidae; genus Redunca; species Redunca redunca. Next base: position 469,362 of record SJYQ01001490.1, read on the forward strand.
AGACATCAACATGAAATTCTTAAAGCAGTTAACAGCTGTATTCTTCTGCATGTTCAGTTTAGTTCAGTCGCTTAGTATAGTTCAGTCTGACTCTTTGCGACCCCATGAATCACAGCATGCCAGGCCTCCCTGTCCATCACCAACTCCCGCATGTTTGTTAGATGAACAATAGAAAATACAGACAGTTGCTTTTCCTGGTTTTGTAGAGGAAGTGTCACAAGCTTAGGGCTTCCCCAGTAGCTCAGCAGTAAAGAATCTGTCTGTACTGCAGGAGACACAGGTTCAGTCCCTGGGTGGGGAAGATTCCCTGGAGGAGGGCATCGTGGCCCACTCTAGTATTGGAGAATCCCATAGAGAGAGGAGCCTGGCGGGCTGCAGTCCATAGGGTTGCAAAGAGTTGCACACGACTGAAGTGACTGAGCACACACATCACAAGTTTAAGGAAGAAGTTTGATGTTAGCAAGTGAAGGCAAAGTAGGATGTCATACTAGACGCATAGAACTTAAGAAGCACCAGCATTGCTGTCTCTGGTATTGCTGTGTCTGATGTTTTCATACAAGGAAACAATTAAAAAAAACACTAGTTCAAAAAGATATGCACCCTAATGTTTTTAACAGCATTATGTATAATAGCCAAGATAATGGAAACAACCCAAGTGTCCATCAGCAGATTAATGGAGAAAGAAGCCTGGTAGGTATATACTCAGCCATAAAGAAGAATGAAACTATTGCCATTTGCAACAACCAGATAGACCTAGAGAGTGTTATACTTAGTGAAATATTTATAAATCAGGCAGAGAAAGACAAATACTGTATGCACTCACTCATGTTTGGAATCTAAAACATGAGACAGTCAAATGTATATAATAAAACAGACTCCCAGGTATAGGAATCAAACTACAGTGGTTACCAGTGGGGAGAGGGAAAAGAGGAGAAGCAAGATAGGGATATGGGATTAAGAGGTCCAGACTACTGTGTATAAAATAGATGAGTAACAAGGCCGTGCTGTACGGCACAGGGTTATATAGCCATTATTTTATAATAATTTTAGATGTAGTATAATCTATAAAAATATTGAATCAAGATGCTGTACACCTGAAACTAATATAATATTATAAATTATATTTTAAAATGGGCTTCTGCCTACTGATGCAGGAGACGCGTTGGCAAAGGAAGATCCCCTGGAGAAGGAAATGGCAACCCACTTCAGTATTCTTGCCTGGAAAATCCCATGGACAGAGGAGCCTGGCAGGCTACAGTCCATGGGGTTGTAAAGAGTCAAACACCACTGAGAGACTGAACACACACACACACACTTCAATACAAAAAGAAACTCTTTTTTTTTAAGGTCCAAGAGGTTTGGATAGATATCAGGTGTTTCTTTTATTTCATTCGTTTCCTTATTTAATTGTTTTTCTCTAAAAGAGGAAATTTGATATCATGTATAGCTGGTTGTGTTTCTTCTTACAGTCTTTCTCTTGCATTGCAACCCTTCAGGAATGCCACATACTGAAAAACAGTTTGGGATAGATTTTCATGTGGTAGAGAGTGAGTATAGTTTGGGAAACCACTCTGATGTGTGACTCTGAGTCAGCACAGGGCCTCGGCTGAGGGCCTGCACTCACGGCTTGGCGTGAGCACCTCTTTTCTTGAGTGTCTACTAGTAATAAAAATGTCAGTATCAACGCCAGTTCAATGTGTGAAATCCTTCAGAATCAAGTCCTCTGAGTTCGTTTCCACTCTGATACACATATTTTCCTTTATTCTGTACAAATTTTTTTCAAAAAGCTAAAAAAAAAAGTCTTGAAATTTACTGCCCTTTCATACCTGTATCCACTATACTTTGTAGATTTCATCAGTGGTCAGTGGTCTTTTGTGTCTCAATAGTGTCTTTATGTTTTTAACCTTGTACTTGTTTTAACTCCTAGGTTTTCTAGGACATTTTGTGTTGTTTTAAATGAATTTTAGAATGGTTCTCTTTTGACTCTGTCCCTTCGCTTAATGGAATCCTGTTACTTTCCTTTCCTAATTTAGTGTGTTGTTGTCCTGGCCCTACAGCATTTGCTGGAAGAGCTAATCTGAGAGGCACTGTGTTACCTTCTTCTCTTGGTTTGCTGAATGACTGTGAGAGGCAGTGTCCCCAGGCTCCAGGAAGGCAGAGGCCCCTCTCCCCACTGTGTACTGTGTCTTGCACAGCAGTGGGTACATTAGACACACAGGAGATCATGAGAGTATGTCTAAGCTCAGATGGAGCAGAAGAAACCTTGGGGTCAAAGGTACAGGCTGAGTCATCAGCATATCGTTGAGGGTGTGGAGCGCAAGAAAAAGTAGAAAGGGAAGAATCAGTTTTTATAAGTGTAGGAATGAGTATTAGTAATAACAGTATTTTTGAAGACTTACATTCCAAGCACTCTGCTGTCATTTATATAGGTAGTCATTTAATCTGTAGAGAGTACTATGGACAAAAAAGTTCCCATCTTTTGAAAATGCTCTTCAAAAGATGGATGGAAAATTGCTGAATCATGCTGTTTATATATTGTGAAACAAAGTCTTTCTTTCTTTAGTGTAGAATTAGAAGATGAAATTAACTGATTTTTTTTTAAGGTACACTTCTTTGAAGGCATATTAATAAAATTTGGTACACTTTTCTTGTGGAGGAAATGTTGTCAAAATAGTTGTATTTTTCTCTTTTGACATATGCTGTTTCTGAGGACTCTCTACAATCCTGGAAAAAAGTCTTATAGGTTACTTTGAAGTCATCAAACAGGAAAGGTTGAGTGCATGAGAAGATAAACCTATGAATGAATTTAATTAATCAGTTTAAAATGACTGCTGGCAACTTGACTCAAATCCAGCTTTGAATGATGAATAGAACTAGGTCTGCACATCATTTACACTGTCAGTGTACAAACACCCTTGGTCTTTAACCATGGGTTGTTTACGTGGGAGTGTGATGATTTTCTATTCTGAGAATTGTAGGGAAAGCAGTTTATTGCTATTGTTAATCTGTAATGTACATTAACCATTTGTTGTATTCACAGTGCTGCTGGGCCTGTAGGGAATGACCGATAAGATTTTAACCCAGGCTTCCGTGGTGGTTCAGTGGTTAAGAATCCGCTTGCCAATGCAGGAAACATGGGTTTGATCGCTGTACCGGGAAGATACTACACACTGCAGGGCAACTAATAAGCCTGTGCACCTCAGCTGTTGAAACTGTGCTCTAGAATCCGGGAGCTGCACCTTCTGAGCCCACGTGCCACAACTGCTGCAGCCCACGCACCCTAGAGCCCATGCTCTACAACAAGAGAAGCCACCCCAGTGAGAAGCCCGTGCACCACAACCAGAGAAAGCCCCTGCAGCAGTGAAGACCCAGCACAGCCAAAAATAGATAATACAATTTAAAAAGGAAAGAAAATGGGCGAGGACTTAACATACGCACACAAGGAATTAATCCTCGAATATTTGCAGTAGAGTATTTGTAGTAGAGTGTGGTAGACCTGAGTGAGGGGAGAAAAGGGGCCATGAGAGAGGAAGATGCTCCCTTTGAGCTGAAAACAAAGTCAGCCACCAGCAAGTTTCAAATGGAACACTGATGTCGTGACACATGTCTTCTCTTAAAAGACCTGTTTTAATAGCACAGTAGATAGTCGAGATGCGTTTGTGGGGAGAGCAAGCTGAAGATCTTTTAAGTCTCATTGCAGTGTTATGACTGATCACCCTGGGAATTAGTTTGAAATGCCTTCAGAGCCAGGGGTTTGCATTAGAAATTGCTAGAATGGATCAGGCCAAGGGTTTAATATCAGTATTTAATGGCCACTACTGACCTCCACTTAAAAATAATTCTGCTGCTGAGGGAAAACGTGATTTCCATCTCTGATAGGACCTGAAAGGTTAAGTATTGCCCGTTTCTTTGTGCAATGAATTTTAGCTTTGTCTTAGTTTTTCCCAGAACCTTTTGGGTTTGTTTTTTATACCTCTGTTAATTGCACTTGGAGGCATTGGTTTTCATAATTTTATCTCATACTATAGGAAATAAAACTTCTGCCTTTTTCTTATTTATCCTAGTCATCATCAAAGAATCCTACCAGTTTAATGGTTTTGAATTTGGTGATCTCACATTTGTACTAGTCATGCCTTCATAGATTGCTTTATTGTAACTATTCCCTTTTCTAACTGAAAATTATTTTTGGGTTTTGTTCATTTGATTATACCTTAGTGAGCTTCTTTGACCTTTCATTTGTTCTGTCACATTTGAGTGTTTTTCTGTGTGAAATTTAAACACTTCCAGTTAGAAACAGTACTCAAACTGACTTGAGAGCAACCCCTCTTTAAATCAGTTTCTGATTCTTGAACCAACTCACCCAGGCTCAAGTTGACTTTGACATTTAAAGAACTGTGATCCTTTCAAAGGCAGAGATTGTATTTTATTGATTTATGACCAGGGACTAGTATCATACCTGGTCCTCGTGGGCTATCAAAAAGGTTTGTTGAACAAATGAGTGAATGCTGCTGCTGCTGCTGCTAAGTCGCTTCAGTCGTGTCCGACTCTTGCGACCCCATAGACGGCAGCCCACCAGGCTCCCCCGTCCCTGGGATTCTCCAGGCAAGAACACTGGAGTGGGCTGCCATTTCCTTCTCCAGTGCAGGAAAGTGAAAAGTGAAAGTGAAGTCGCTCAGTCATGTCCGACTCTTAGTGACCTGATGGACTGCAGCCCACCAGGTTCCTCCATCCATGAGATTTTCCAGGCAAGAGGACTGGAGTGGGGTGCCATTGCCTTCTCCAAAATGAATGAATGGGATATTGTCAAAGGTTTAATGACTATTTAAGTGGGTTAAATAATTTATAACAATGATAATAATAGCAATAGTTAGAACCGGACATGGAACAACAGTTAAAACCAGACTTGGAACAACAGACTGGTTCAAAATTGGGAAAGGAGTACATCAAGGCTGTATATTGTCACCCTGCTTATTAACTTATATGCAGAGTGCATCATGTGGAATGTTGAACTGGATGAAGCACAAGCTGGAATCAAGATTCCCAGGAGAAATATCAATAACCTCAGATATGCAGATGACACTACCCTTATGGCAGAAAGTGAAGAACTAAAGAGCCTCTTGATGAAAGTAAAAGAGGAGAGTGAAAAAGTTGGCGTATTAAGCTCAAAATTCAGAAACCTGAGATCATGGCATCTGGTCTCATCACTTCATGGCAAATAGATGGGAAACAATGGAAACGGTGACAGACTTTATTTTCTTAGGCTCCAAAATCACTGCAGATGGTGACTACAGCCATGAAATTAAAGACGCCTGCTCCTTGGAAGAAAAACTATGACCAACTTAGACAGCATATTAAAAAGCAGAGTCATTACGTTGCCAACAAAGGTCTGTCAAGCCAACACTATGGTTTTTCTAGTAGTCATGTATGGATGTGAGAGTTGAACCATAAAGAAGTGTGAGTACTGAAGAATTGATGCTTTTGAACTGTGGTGTTGGAGAAGACTCTTGAGAGTCCCTTGGACTGCAAGGAGATCAAACCAGTCCATCCTAAAGGAAATCAACCCTGAATATTCATTGGAAGGACTGATGCTGAAGCTCCAGTACTTTGGCAACCTGGTGCAAAGAACCGACTCATGAGGAAAGACTCATGCTGGGAAAGATTGAAGGCAGGAGGAGAAGGGGATGACAGAGGATGAGATGGTTGGATGGCATCACCTACTCAATGGGCATGAATTTGAGCATGCTCTGGGAGATGGTGAAAGACAGGGAAGCCTGGTGTGCTACAGTCCATGAGGTCACAAAGAGTAGGACGTGACTGAGTGACGGAATCACAATAATAGCAATAACTACCCCCAAACACAGGCCCTAACTCGAAAGAGTACTGAAAGATGAGAGAAGAAATTTGTATGAATAGTGTAGAATTAAAGTTGCCTGGAAAACTACAAAATGCTGTGGAGTCTATAAGAAGGGAAAAAATCTATTAAAAAAATAATTGTATGTGTGTGTCTTGCAAGTTTTGGGGGAAAAATTTCCTGAAGAGGGAGTGGCATTTGAGTTGGATTTTAGAGTGATAGCTTGATTTGAACAGATTGAGGCTGGTTTGATGGATTAATGTGAGAACAGACACAGGTGGAATAGTAGAGGACGTATTTGGAAAATGGCCAGTAGTCAGTGTTGGCAGTAATGTAGGGAATGAAGAGGATTAATTGGAGATGATGTTAAGGCTAATATACTAAGGAGTTTGGACTCTTATCTTGTAGGTCTTTAAAAACATTTGAAGGTATTTTATTTGAGCAGGGACTGATACCCAGTTTGTGTTTTAGGAATGTCTCCTAGGTGGACTAAGTGATAGTTACTATTAGTTTTGAAAGTGAACTCTGGTGCCCTTAGTATGGGACACCTCCTAGCTTTGTCACTTGCGGTAATCTGATTAATTCCGAGTTTAGTCATCTGCAAAGTGGTGGTAATGATAGTATTTAGAGAGCTGTTGTGATGAATAAATGACGTTGTACGGTGGAGTACTTGTTACAGGTCTTAACATAGAGTAAATGCTGCTGCTGCTGCTGCTAAGTCGCTTCAGTCTGTGTCTGACTCTGTGCAACCCCACAGATGGCAGCCCACCAGGCTCCACCATCCTGGGATTCTTCTGGCAAGAACACTGGAGTGGGTTGCCATTTCCTTCTCCAATGCATGAAAGTGAAAAGTGAAAGTGAAGTCGCTCAGTAAGTGTCTGACTCTTGGTGACCCCATGGACTACAGCCTACCAGGCTCCTCTGTCCATGGGATTTTCCAGGCAAGAGTACTGGAGTGGGTTGCCATTGCCTTCTCCGAACATAGAGTAAATGCTCTCCTGCAAATATTTGCTACAGAAGAAAATGACGATTTTGGAAAAGGGCAAAAACTGGAGGTAGAAAGAACATACCAGAAATAGGAAAACCAGTCTGTACTAACAAGGTATACTATATGCTGGGGCTTTTTAAAATTGTGGAGATAACATTTTATTGCACTACTGAAAAGCCTTAATTGCATTTTGTTAGGTGTGTGTGTGCTCAGTTGCTTAGTCGTGTCCTACTCTTTTGAGACCCCATGGACTGCCAGCCTCCTCTGTCCACAGAATTTTAGAGGCAAGAATATTAGAGTGGGTTGCTGTTTCCTGCTCCAGTGGATCTTCTCCAACCCAGGTGGCACAGTGGTAAAGATATGTGTGTGCATGTGTTTAACATAAGTTCTCTGAAAGGGCAGTTGGTTATATTAAATCTTACCTGTCTTTTGTATCACAGTGACCTTAAGCCTGCATGTACACCCCTGTTAGTGACTTGTAGATATGCGGCAATGGTGGAACAGGAGATGGTTAGCAAGCCTGGCTGCCTGGCAAGTCATTGATTGAAAAATGACCATCACTGGATTTCTCACTTAGTGCTTCTTCACTGTACAGCTTTTTTTCCTACTGGGTCATGAGAAAGAGGAGGGTAGAAAAGAAAGGACATGAAAGGAGTAAGGCACCATTTACTTTGGTTAGTTGTTAGGAGTTATTCCTGAGACAGTACGAAAGTTAGAAGGAAGACACCTTTAACTTAGGTGCGCTGTGTCCTCTAAGGGACTATGAATAAATTCCATGATTGTTTGGCTTTAAGAAAGAGATTCAGGGTGAATTGACTTTACCCAAGCTGATGGGAAAAGTTAGGAGTAGTCAGAACGGTGATTGAAAAAATTGAAAATTACCCTGAATCATTAAAATCCTTGGGGTCAGATGTTACTCTTCTTTTTCTCCAGCTCATGCCTGCTGTATCAGCAAACTCAACAGAGTTGAGTTGTCCCTACCCACTAGATAGATCTATCTTGACCTGGGGCATTTCTCACTTCCTCTGTTGCTCCGACTGTAGCACAAAATCACCCTTACCTCCTTAACTAGACCAAGGCAACAGCCATAAATTGGTCTCCTGGTTTGATTTCTGTCCTGGTCAGGACTAGTCTTTGTATAGCACCTGGATTAGTCCTCTTCAATATAAGCAAGGCCATATTCCTCTTTCACAAAATCTCCTAGTAGATTTCTATTTCAAGGGTTCTCAGTATCACTACAACCCACTCCAGTGTTCTTGCCTGGAGAATCCCAGGGACGGGGGAGCCTGGTGGGCTGCCGTCTATGGGGTCGCACAGAGTCGGACACGACTGAAGCGACTTAGCAGCAGCAGCAGCAGCAGTATCACTACAGCTTGGAAGCCCTGCAAGGTCTAGCCCTATTTCTGGAGGTTTTTCTCCTGTCATTCCCCTCGCATAGCCACCAAGCTGCTCTTGCCCCAAGGTCTTTGCACTTATGGGTCCCCCTGCCCAGATGGTCTTTGCACAGGTACCCACGTAATTCACTCCATTTACTCCGGTGTCTGTTCACAGGCCACCTCCTCACAGAGGCTTTTCTGGTTACCGTTTGTAAAGCAGTCCTTCTCCGTTCTCCATTCCCTTTAACAGGCTTAAGTCTTCCCCACTAGGATGTAGACTCCAAGAGAGCAGGGGTTTTGTGTTCTGGAGTATTCCCGCCACCTAAGACTTAAATGGTCAGTAAATATTTGTTTAATGGATGAATGATTTATAAACAAAGGGGATTTATATTTCTTTAAATCTGAAATTTACTGTTTTCATCAGTATTTATTAACAGCCATGTACTGGACCAGGCAAAAGGAAAATATGAAATATTTAAGAAGAGGAACAACTAGGGAACCACAGGATTATATTACGATATCCAAGAAGCTTTTGCTTAAGGTTGTACTTGGTGGTATAGAGGATATATTCTTTAGAAGTTTCTTCCCCTCTAGCTGTAAATTATCTTTATTATAACATCGTCTATGCCAAACTTGAGGGCTGACAAAAATTGATTCTTACAAGTTATTTAGGAGTTGGCTGATTTTGTAACTCTGGTTAACAGTATGCTCTCAATCTTGTATGGTTCTTTTTAGAAATATAATTTTTTAGGGCTTATAGTATCTAAAAGTTTTCAATCTTAAAGCGAATTTCAGCGTTAGACCAAGTTTTGACAAAGGTTCAAACTCTCAGTTCGAAATGTCAGAGAATGATACTGAATTTTAATGGCTAAGTGAAAAACAAATGTTGCAAACACTAGGATGCTCTTTGGAATCATTGGGAAAACCAACATGCTATAGTGCATAAAACTAATGTAAGTCATACTTAAATCTGAATTCTTTCTTACCAGTATTATGATTTTGCACCATCTTTTTTTTAACCTTTCTTGAGTCTGTTTATCTAATGAGTAAAATGAGTATAAAATAACCTAGCTACTATACAGGGTTAATGTATAAATTAAGAAAGAAGATATTTGTATCATATAGTTTGTATATAACAAATGGTAGATAATATTGTATATCAAATTAATAGTATACACATGGATGGTGGTGAATGCATCTATTTTTGTATTATGATAGTTGTGATATATTATTTCTAATTTGCAAAGGTATTTGACAGTATTAACCAGCATATTTTAAATCCATCCATCTATCTTGAAATCTAGTCAATTTGTTTTACGTTTTTTGTTTTAAAAGGAAGACATTTTGAATTAATGGGTTATTTAAAATAGTACTAGAAGTTATTAATATGAGAAAGAGACATAATTTCTGCTTTTAGAGGTTAAAGCAGTTATAGGATCTATATTTTTGAAGCTCTGTTACTGCATTTTAAAATTATACTGTGGATGTACCTGGTCATCTCATTGATGTTACTGTAGGACCACCTTACGGTGTGGCTCAGTAAAATAAAATTGCACATGGAGGTAGCAGATTAAAAATTACATATTTCAAGTAGCAGATTCTAACTTCATTAATCTTTTATGCTTTTGTAGGCTTTTTATGGTGTGGTTTTATTCCTTAGATATTTCTAGCTCTCAGGTGAGATAACTGGCTTCATTCTATGAAATACAGATTTTAATGAACCAATAGGCAACAATAAGAAAAACATTATTTCTCCCGAGTCCTCTGAATATGAATTAAGAAGGCAATAAGATGCACCTAATGGGCTCATAAAAACAGTGCTGCAATAATGACTGATTAAAAAATCCAGTTGCATACAATTTATTTGAGATATTACTTATGGCACTCTTCTGATCATTGCCTATAGAATTCACTTTACTTAGAAACATCCTCCTACTCTTCATACCCTACGCCTGCCTCCTTTCTAGCTGTGTATGGTTAAGTAGAGTCAGTGGTTGAGAAAATGCAGTAGACATTCAGGAAGTAGGGCAGTTAACTTGAAAGTTGCCTTAGAATAAGCTAAATGTGCTGTGCAGAAATTTTGCAAATTGTGATTAAGATTTGTGCAGATGTAAATGCAAACATTGGGTCCCTCTGATAGTTGGCTCTTTCAGATACTGTATGCCGGGGCACACTGCTGGAGGCTGCTGCAACAGAAGTCCTGTTTGAAATGCAGTCTTGTGCGGAAATGCAGAGACCTGGAGAGCAGGGCAGCGGACAGCCCAGCAGGGAGTAGCCAGTGTTTGCTTAGAGGAAGTCATTTGACAAAATGGGGCTAAAAGAAACCCCAATTGCAGGCTACTTGCTTTCTCTCTGTGAAATGATTTATCATTCCTGCATTTGATGTCTACATAGACAAATATAAAGGAGGTCAGTCACCATTGGTCATCAATGCTAGGAAGCAACTTACATGTATGCGAATGTCAGAGGTTATTCACCAGACAGTGGCATGAAAAGGTCAGAGCCAAATGTGTCATCTTTAAAGGAACTTCAGGTAGTAAACATGGAACCCTTGTCCACTATAGCAAGTCAGCAAAAGGTTACTTTATTTTTTCAGTATTTGCCTTAATACCTGCTGAATATTACAGACACTTGTGTTAGCTGCTCAGCCGTGTCTGACTCTTTGTGACCCCATGGACTGTAGTCCACCAGGTTCCTCTGTCAGTGGAATTCTCCAGGCAGGAATACTGGAGTGGGTTGCCATTCCCTTCTCCAGGGAATCTTCCTGACCCAGGGATCGAACCCAGTTCTCCTGCATTGCAGCCATATTCTTTACCATCTGATTCAACAGGCAATACTGTCAAGTAAATATATATGTCATCATCATTTAGTGGTAATTCCAACCTAGTGAGAACTGATGTCCAAAATCAGGAATATTCTGGAATACACTAGACATTTTAGTTCATCTGTTATCTTAACTGCTTTCAAATTAAATGCAAATTTCTGGGGGAAAAATAGGGATCTTGTAAGTAGCACCCTATTTTATTATATGTATACAGTTTTACTAAATTGGAAAAAAACCAGTTGATAGTAGGTTAGTAAACCACACTCTGTCAAGGTACAGCTGATGTCACATATGCGTTAAGTAGCTCTAAATGTCTTTGAAATTTCACATTTCTCTTAAAAATCCAATGACTTTTACAATGCCCACATCGTAATACATTTAAATTTATATAAATATAATAATGTTTGAAATTACCCTCCCCCAAGAAGATGTGCCATTTTAACTTTTTGTATTCCTTGATACTTTGTTATAGTACTTCCACTGTGAAAAGTAATGTGAAGATTATACGTTTTTGATGTAATTATCTAGTTTGAAATTTACTAGTTTGAAATGTCCCATACAAGGAAGTACAATCAACATTTCACTTCTGGAGTCTGTGGTTGGGTGTACAAAGGCAGTTATAGGTCATTTTAGATAAAAATACTATCTAACACTAAAACCCCACAATTCTTCCTCCCTCTCCACAATTCTTACCAAAAAGCAAATAAGACCAATTTTTTAAGTTTCTAGTTAAAAAGGTAAACTATCTTACTAGTATTTTTTCAAAAGATGGACATGGATTGATGCCGGTTGTTGGTACAATTTTGGTAGTATCAATAATATAAATCTTTTTCAAGCAGAAGAAAATGTAAATAAAAGGAAGAAATAAACCAATCTTATTTTTTATGTAGGTAACATTTAGCATTCAAAACATGAAAAGAGTTGTTTAAAAAGCTTCAAATAAGATCTGTCAGAACTAGTGAACAGTGGCACTCTTTGTGAGCGATAGCCCTGTCTTCCAGACTGTGAGTGTGCACAATTACAATGAGAAGAATAGCTCCCTGGAGTACTTTATCATAGAAGAAGTTTCAGTGCTCTTTGGAATGTATTTGTTTTTTATTGTAGTCTTCTTTTATTATTTTAAAATTTGGAATTTACTTTTTGAAAAATAAATACATTCAGATGTTCAGTATTCAAAATAGAAGAGTTTATAATATTCACGCCTTGTGTCTCGTAGAGATATTTTAAGCATTTGCAAGTATAATTATTTTATACGTATATATTTTTCTTCTCCTTCATTTAATCTGAGATTGTGACCCACTATGTATATTGTTCTGTACCATTTTTTTAAAATAATTCTGTATCGTTATGTGGTGTCTCCCTCATGGTTCTTTTTTCAGGACTGGTAATTTCTTAAATGGCTGTATTCCCATTTTTGTAACCAGTGCTTTTGTTTTTCTTTCAAATTGTTGCTTTACTGTCTTGATTCCAGAAATATTTTAGTGTTGGAAATTGTTTCACACTTTCAGGCAGAAATATTGCAGAGTTATGAAAAGAATAAAGAATGTTGGGAGCTGGGTGAGGAAAGATAGTCTTTAGCCAGTTTTGATTGTTAGAGGTGAAGAGTTCGTGTAAGGACTTGTTTTTTCTATTTAAAATCAATTTCTTAATCTGCTTCCATACATGGCTGCACATAAGTGATGGCATTTTATGGAAAGGGCTTTAAAAAAAAAAAAAACAAAAACCTTGAACAGTCCTGGGCAATATTTAGGCATGCACTGGGAGAACCTTGTGTCATAGAGCCAGAGATTTGGTTTGTTTTTTAAGTACTTATTTATTTGGCTGTACCAGATCTTAGTTGCAGCAGGGGAGATCTTCCATCTTCCTTGTGGTATGTTGCAGCATGTGGGATCTAATTCTCCAACCAGGGATTGAACTCAGGCTTCCTGCATTGGGAGTGTGGAGTCTTAGTCACTGGACCACTAGGGAGGTCCTGAGATCTGGGTTTTGATTCCCATTGAATTGGGAATGTTGGCAAGGCCAGAATTCTGAGCTGACTATACCTTTTAAACTTTACTTCCTTTATATTGTTTTGTAATAATAATAATAATAATAATAAACCCCCCTTTGTCAACAACTCAGGAGATGACTGTACACATGGACATCACCAAATAATACCAAAATCAGGTTGATTGTTGCTGCCAAAGATGGAGAAGCTCTATACAGTCAGCAAAAAAAAGACCTGGAGCTGACTGTGGCTCAGATCACCAGCTCCTTATTGCAAAGTTCAGACTTAAATTGAAGAAAGTACGGAGAAGGCAATGGCACCCTACTCCAGTACTCTTGCCTGGAAAATCCCATGGATGGAGGAGCCTGGTGGGCTGCAGTCCATGGGGTCGCTAACAGTCGGACACGACTGAGCGACTTCACTTTACTTTTCACTTTCATGCATTGGAGAAGGAAATGGCAACCCACTCCAGTGTTCTTGCCTGGAGAATCCCAGGGACGGGGGAGCCTGGTGGGCTGCCGTCTATGGGGTCACACAAAGTCGGACACGACTGAAGTGACTTAGCAGCAGCAGCAGCAGCAGGGAAAGCCACTAGGCCATTCAGGTGTGACCTAAATCAAATCCCTTATGATTATACATTGGAGGTGATGAATAGATTCAAGGCATTAGATCTGGTAGTCAGAATGCCTGAAGAACTATGAACAGAAGTTCGTAACACTGTATGGAAGCAGTGACCAAATAAAAAGAAATGTAAGAAGGGAAACTAGTTGTCTGAGGAGATTTTACAAATAGCTGAGGAAAGAAGAGAAACAAAAAGCAAAGGAGAAAGGGAAAGTCATACTCAACTGAATGCAGAGTTCCAGGGAACAGCAAGGAGAGACAGGAGGCCTTCTTAAATGAACAATGCAAAGAAGTAGAGGCAAACAATAGAATGGGAAAAACTAGAGATCTCTTCAAGAAAATTGGAGCTGTCAAGGGAACATTTCATGCAAGGATAGGTATGATAAAGAATACGAATGTTAAGGACCTAACAGAAGCAGAAGGGTTTAAGAAGAGGTGGCAAGAATACACAGCAGAACTGTACAAAAAAAGTCTTAATGACCTGGATAAACGCGATGGTATGGTAGAGGCAGACATCCTGGATTGTGAAATGAAGTGGGCCTTAGGAAGCATTACTGTGAATAAAGCTTAGTGAAGGTGATGGAGTTCCAGTTGAGCTATTTCAAATCCTGAAAGATGATGCTGTGAAAATGCTGCACTCAATATGCCAGCAAATTTGGGAAACTCAGCAGTGGCCACAGGACTGGAAAGGTCAGTTTTCATTCCAATCCCAAAGAAGGGGAGTGCCAAAGAATGTTCCAATTACCATACCGTTGCACTTATTTCACATGCTAGTAAGGTTATGCTCAAAATCCTTCAAGCTAGGCTCCAATAGTACGTGAACTGAGAAATTCCACATGTACAAGCTGAATTTAGAAAAGGCATGGGAACCAGAAATCTAATTGCCAACATTTTTGGATCATGGAGAAGGCAAGGGAATTCCAGAAAAACATCTCCTTTTGCTTCATTGACTGTGCTAAAGCCTTTGACTGTGTGGTGGTTGGTGGTTTAGTCACTAAGTCATACCTGACTCTTGTGACCCCATGGGCTATAGCCTACCAGCCTCGCCTTTCTCTTGCCTGGGATTTTCCAGGCAAGAATACTGAGTGGGTTACCATTTCCTTCTCCAGGGGATCTTCTTGACCCAGGAACTGAACCCGGGTCTCCTGCATTGCAGGCAGATTCTTTACCAACTGAGCTACAAGGGAAGCTCCTTTGACTGTGTGGATCACAACAAACTGTGGAAAGTTCTTAAAGAGATAGGAGTACCAGACCACCTTACCTGTCTCTTGAGAAACCTGTATGCAGGTCAAGAAGTAACAGTTAGAACCTTACATGGAACAATGGACTGGTTCCAAATTGGGAAAGGGGTACAACAAGGCTGTATTTTGCCATCCTGTTTATTTAACTTATAGGCAGAGTACATCATGCAAAATGCCAGGCTGGATGAATTACAAGCTGGAATCAAGATTACTGGATGAAATATCAAAACCCTCAGATATGCAGATAATATTACTCTAATGGCAGAAAGTGAAGAGGAACTAAAGAGCCTCTTGATGAAGGAGAAAGAGGAGAGTGAAAAAGCTGGCTTGAAACTCAACATTCAAAAAACTGAAATCATGGCATCTAGTCCCATCACTTCATGGCAAATAGAAGGGGAAAAATTGCAAGCAGTGACAGATTTTATTTTCTTGGGCTCCAAAATCACTGATGATAGTTAATGTAGCCATGAAATTAAAAGATGCTTGCCCCTTGGAAGAAAAGCTGTGACAGACCTACACAGTGTATTAAAAAGCAGAGACATCACTTTGCGACCAAGGCCCTTATACTCAAAGCTATGGTTTTTCTAGTAGCTATTTACGGATGTGAGAGGTGGACCATAAGGAAGGCTGAGTGCCAAAGAATGATGCTTTTGAATTGTAGTTCTGGAGAAGGCTCTTGAGAGTCTCTTGGACTGTGAGGAGATCAAACCAATCAATCCTAAAGGAAATCATCTCTGAATATTCATTGCAAGACTGATGCTGAAACTGAAGTTCCAATACTCTGACCACCTGATGTGAATAGCTGACTCATTGGAAAAGACCCTGATGCAGGGAAAGATTGGAGGCCGGAGGAGAAAGTGGGACAGAGGATGAGATGGTTAGATTGAATCACCAACTCAATGATTATGAATTTGAGGAAGCTCTGGGAAATACTGAAGGACAGGGAAGTCTGGCATTCTGCAGTCCTTGGGGTTGAAAAGTGTCAGACATGACTTAGGGACTGAACAACAACAACCAAGTCGTCAACAGTTTAGTTGGTGGTTCCTATATTCATTCTCTTGCTTCTTTTTTAATATAGTCTTATTGCATCTACATATTCCTAAAAATATATTTTTTAAAAAGCTAATTTTAAANTATTTTTGTACTTGTTTTTTATTTGTACTTGTACAGGAGTTTCTCTTAGAAAGTAAGTAGGTATATACCTAGGAAATTAGGAAATTCTTAGGTGTATATCTAGGAAATTAGTTGCTAGGCATATGTGAATATTCTACTTCAGGAAATAATGCCAGACTGTTTACCAAAGTGCTTGTACTTCTTTCAGCAACTAAATTCTTTCTTCTCTGTTGTGCATACCAGTTGGGTTCTAGTTAAAAAATACAAGATAATTTCAGAATTAGTGCAGTGTTATGCAAAGGATAGATAGTGTTGGGAGCTGGGTGCTGGATGGTCTTTAGCCAGTTTCTAATTGTTAGGAGCAGAGTGATGGCTGGTGATAAGGAGGGTTTGTTTTAGTTATGGAAGGCCTGGGGAGGCGGTCATTTGAGGTGAGACTTGGATGAAGGGACAGCTCAGTCAAAAATCAGGAACCTCATGAGTAGAGAGTGCAGAGGTGCTTGGGAAGAAATGAACAGGGTCTGTAGCAGGTGCAAAAAAGCCACTTTCTTTGGACAGCAGAGGACCAGGAGGGAAGTGAGAGGTAGGAGTACTTGAGCATGATAGGGCAGTGATGAGCCATTAGAAATTTAAATAGGTGAGTGATACGAGCTTATTTAGATTTTGAAAATAGTACTCTCACTACCAGTTTGGTCATGAATACTAGACCATGGTGTTTCCCCAGTGGCTCAGTGGTCAAGAAGCTGCCTGCAGTGCAGGAGCCGCAGGAGATGTGGGTGTGATTTCTGGGTTGGGAAGATCCCCTGAAGGAGGCCATGGCAACCCACTCACTCCAGTCCTCTTGCCTGGAGAATTCCTTGGACAGAAGAGTCTGGTGCTACAGTCCATCGGGTCGCAGAGAGTAGAACATGACCGAAGCGACTTAGCCTGTACCTACCAGACCATGATGTGTAGAAATGGAAGAAGGGAGAGATGGATTAGAAGCAATGGCTAGTCCAATTGAAAGATGATGATAGCTTAGACTAAGGTAGCAGTGCAGAGCAGAGAGAGAATGAGATTTAGGATATGTCTTGTAGACAAAATAACAGTGAAAGTTGCTTAGTCGTATCTGACTCTTTGAGACACCATGGACTATGCAGTCCATGGACTTCTGCAGGCCAGAATACTGGAGTTGGTAGCCTTTCTCTTTTCCAGGGGATCTTCTGAACCCAGGAATTGAACCCAAGTCTCCCACATTGCAGTGGATTCTTTACCAAGGCAAAAAGCTACAAGGGAAGTATTTGCTGATAAATTCGTTTTGGATTTTTAGGAAGATACAAGCTTTTAATTTCTAAAGTATGCTCTTTAATGGTTATAAAAAGGAAAAAAAAAAACAGTGTGTTGTTAATGTGGGTCTTTCCTGGTGGTTCAGCAGTAAAGAATCTGTCTTCACGGCAGGAGATGTGGATTCAGTCCCTGGGTTGGGAAGATGCCCTGGAGAAGGAAATGGCAACCCACTCCAGTATTCTTGCTTGGGAAATCCCACAGACAGAGGAGCCTGGCGGGTTGCAGTCCATGTGGTCACAAAGAGTCAGACATGACTTAATGACTAAACAACAAATGTTATTAATGTAAAAGCTTTGTCTCTGCTCTCAGTAACATGCTCAGTGATTTTTAGTAGAGTTAACTGATTTTCACTCATCACTTGAATCTGTTTTCTGGGGTGTTGTACATGTTTGCAGCACGATGTTAAAGCTGGTTCCTGGGTCTAGCTCCAGGTCTTTCCTGTACACTTTCTACTACCTCTGGAGCCCCTTTTCTGGCCTCCACCTGGGGACATCTGCCCTTGTTCCACCAGCCGTTTCTTGTTCTTTGTTCTGCATTCCCGCTGTTGCTCTTCCTTTGCAGGGATGTGCAGAGATTGCATCAGTTGGTTTTGGGCCATGCCATTCACACTTGACACGGTGGATGGTAGGCTGGGTCAGAATAGCCCGAGGCCTTGGAGTCTGGGACTGAGAATAGTAATTGAGTCTTAACTGTCAGAAGTTCTGCAGAATCCAGTTACTTTTGCTTCTGTGAAATTAGAATCAATAAGATGCAGCAGATTGATAAAACTGATGTTAGGTTTAAACATGTCTTTTAATGTAGCCTTCACATTTTAACCAGTTTTTGTAAATCACATCATGTTTTACTTACGTTCAGAAGGTCTATAGTTGCTTGGGACTGGAGACTCTGTCCCTCAATAGTATCATGTATTCCTGGTTCTCTTCTTTGTATTACCCCTGCCCAGGGGTGGTTTTCTTCTATCTGCAGACCATGTTCAGTGGTACTTTTTATTCACTTACCTGCATTTGTGTGTGTGGTGCCCTACCAGTCCTTGAGTTCTAGCAGATAACAGCCAAAATGATTCAGACAGACCTAGTTTCACCACAGATGATGGAAGTTTCATCATACACATGAAGTTTCACCACAGATGATGGAAGTTTCATATCTACACATAAAGCATCTAAGGAAAAGGGCTCGGGCAGGAGCTTGGGGAGGAGCACAGGAAATGTGGCCTGAAAGTCTAGAGAAAGTAAAGCTCTGGCAGGAACTATATTAGAGAGCTGGTTGAATTGGGAGGGGGGGGATGTTTGGGAAAGTGAGTTGTAATAGTGTCTGGTGGCTGCTGTCACAAATGACAACAAACCCAGTGTCTTAAAGCTGCAGAAATCTATTCTTGCAGGGTTCTAGAGGGTAGGCTGATCAAGGTGGCAGCAGGGCCCCACTCCCTCCAGGGGTAGGACACTTTAGCTTTTCCGCTGTCTTTCTTTGGGTATTGATTTGGTTCTAGTAGGCAGTAGAAATTACTGGGTGATCACATTGAACATTTGGTATCTTGGTTCTCTGCTGTGCCAGGGTGGGTTGGTTTTGCCCTAGTCCAAGAGGACCCCCTTTAATCCTGAGGCATAGCCTTTATTCTTAAGGAAAGAGCCTCAGTGTGAAGCCTGACGTTTTTGCCCAGCAGCTTTTTGGCTTGGTTCAAATTCTGTTTCCCCTGCCGTGGCAGCAGCTGAGATGCCTTCTCAGCCTCTTTCAGCCTGCCAGCTATTGCTCTCCAGTGGGCTCCATAGAGTCTTTCTTGCACATGTGAGTTAATGAGTCAGCCACAAATTTGAAGTGACCTTGTTTTTAGAGTTTATGTCTCCAGTAGCCCTCTGTTTTCTGGAATTTCCACCTTCAAAGGTACTATCCCTTTGGTGACCCCACACTCTGTCATTTGACACCTCCAGCAAATAGACTGCGGCTTTCTGCGGAATTCTGGTCACTCCCACACCATGAGAACTAGGATGTACTACCCCAGAGGAAAAGCTTAGAGATGTGGAGCTCACCCACGAGTGTGGTTGTTTAAGTGATTGAGTCTCAGATAGTTTTGCTGGTGTTCAGTTGCTTTAGCAGGTTGGGTTAACATGGGAAGCAAGCAGGGAGTGGTGTGAAGGAAGTTGATTAGTGTATGACTGGTATTGACATTTGAGGAAGAAGGGAAGGAAGAGATAGGAGGGTGGAGAGAGAAGGTGAGCTATGATGCATTTCTAGAAGGGCCACAGCTGACTCCAAAGAGGATTCTGAAATGGGCTGGTCCTTCAGGGCTTGTATCTGTTCATTAGATGTTCTTCTGTCTTTTCAGGTACTTGTCTTACATTTTGTTCACAGTTGATAGTTTTTAACTGTTGGAGATAGACAACTTGGTGGAAAAATGTAAGCAAAACCAGGATTTCCCTAGGTTTTAAAATTGAAAGTTATGTGTCTTTGATTTTCTGGTAGTGAGTCATGCTTATGTTTGGCAGTGAAGACACTCCAGGTGATTTGCATTTAATCTGAAATACTTGCTTGTTAGTGTATTTGACAACAAAAAGAATGCTTCTCAACTGAGCTTTCATCTGTAATCAGAAAATACAGTTGTTTGCTACATGTGTAATAGCTCTCTAAAATAAGGCAGGATTTCTTAACACAAAATAAGGATATCAACACAACAGTAAATATTTGTACAGAGCCATAAAATATGTGCTATATAACCATGAAAAATTATTTTATATATTGAATACCATATGAAGTTTTAGGCTCTTGTTTGATAGATTTTTATATTTTAAATGTTAGCCAATCATTGAATTGAGTTGATACACAGTTTATGATACTGTTTCTGTTGAAATCAATTAGTCCAAAGATATTTCTTATTTAAAAAAAAGTTTTACTGTCAATTCTCTAATTTGAGAAATATTACTGAGAAATTTCATTTAAAAAACATATTCTACTTTAATTTTGATTTAGCCTGGAGAAAACAAAAATGCCTAAACAGTTTTTTGCTTTTCTGTCTTTTCCCAACAAAAATGCTTTACCTTAAGATGTTTTGTACCGAATAAAAAAAAAAATGAAGCAAATCAAACAGACTAGTAAATATATTGTGGAATAAATACATTTGTATCATTCATCATTTGTTTTACTTGTGTCCTTACTGTAAACTTAAATGATAGAGATCAGGGAGAGCAAAGATGAAAGCTACTTGCCTGTTGTCTAGGCCCTAAAAGAATTACTTTTTTCAGTAGCATCTGCAGCATTTCCTCAAAGACATTGTATATTTGGGGGAAAAAAATTAAGTAGTTTCTTTTTTAAGTGTGTTTTGAAAAATAATCTAGATTGGCGAGGCAGTGTAATGTTCATTAAACTTGAGGTTCATGTTCTCAGCCTGTGTTACCATAATCATTTCTTTTACAAGAGTGCCACCTGATGTTCCAGTTCTTCAGTAGCAGCTAACTGTGTATGTTCATTTAGCCACTTAGACATCAGTTTATTGCTTACTGTCTATCTGGCCACATTAGTGTTACATATATACATGTATCTCATTATGCATTTAAGGTGATAATTTTTGGTACTATTTAAGTGATAAGTAAATCCTTAAGTAAGTCAATTTTAAAAATTGACTCATTTTAAGGGATTCAGTTATTTTATTTGATTCTTTTCCTGTGTTCCCAAACCTTGCCAAACCTCTCTGTATCTTACCTTTTGTGCTCTAGCAATTTCTACAGACTTCTAGTCCTCAGTTTGGTCTCTGAGTCAGATCAAATAAAGGCAGCTGTGCAAGAGGGGTGTTCCGTGGGGTCACCAGATTGGTCCCTATCTTGAGAATTCCTTGGGAATGAAGCTTTGAAACAGCTCCAAACTTCTGTGTCTGCCTGGCTGCTGGTTTTCATGGGTTGCAGGTTGCTGGTTTTCAAGGCTACCATGGAAACTACGGGGCAAGGGTGGAATAAGGTCAGGTTAAAACACCACAAACTCACTCTTCCTACTGAGATTCAGTCTTCATTGAAAAACAAAAGAATGCACTCTGGATTGCTGCAAGCCTTTGGTTAACATTCAGAATTTTTAAAAAATTGACAAGAGGATTTTCAGAGGTTCTTTCTTCATTTTTCACTGATTCAACTCTCTTGGCTGGTACTTAAACCTCAATAAACGTGGCTTCCTTTCTTTGACTCACATTGGTTTGAATTACTGAGGTTTTAATATGTAACCATTCTTTGTAGAGCTTTTGCAATCTGAATGCAGGGACTAGAGCTTACTACAATTTGAATCTCTTGGCACATCTTCTAGTATAATTCTGGGAATCCTACAGTGATCACAGAGTAGGGGTGGTGTGGTCCCTGGTACACTGGCATTGACATCTGTTGTCTTTTCCTCTTTTTTTTTCCAGATGTAAAATTTCAGTTAGTATATAATAGTACAGTCAGTTCATCTGTTTTCTTAGTTTGCATTTTATTGCTTCACTGTCACCAAGCCTGTGAGCTCTTCATATTCAAAACGAAGGCCAGTAAATGGAGTTGGGTTTCCCAGGTGGTACAGTGGTAAAGAATCTGCCTGCCAATGCAGGAGATTGGGGTTCGATCCTTGGGTTGGGAAGATGCCCTGGAGAAGGAAATGGAAACCCACTCCAGGGTTCTTGCCTGGTGAATCCCACAGACAGAGGAGCTGGATGGGCTATAGTATATGGGGTCGCAGAAGAGTCAGACACGACTTTGAGACTAAAGAACAACAACATATGGAGTTGGCGTCTTTTTATTTCTACATAGAAATTTCTGGTGTTGGCCCTTTTTATACTTTGAGATGGTACCAAAATGTGATTTGGTTTAAGTGGCACGTGTGGGCACATATCCAACTGATTCTTTCTTTGCCTGCAACTTTGCTTCTGGTGATCATAGTAGACATTATTAGACTTAGTTGTTTAATTTTTTGTGTGTGGAATCCTGGCATATAGAAACCTGCTTTTAGAGAGTTAAATTTACCTTTCATTTTGTCAACTTGTACTCCTTTAACTGTTTTTTAAATAAATGTTTGATATTTAAGTTTATATTTAAATGAAATCTTTACTTCATTTTTAAAAAGTCAAGAAAAAGCCTGAATTCATGAAAGTTAAGCAGGTATCTTTCATTTTTGTTTCCTACACTTTGCCAAGATTACATTTAAAAATGCCATCATTTCTGATTTTCGTGTTACCTGTTCCTGGTGTTACTCAGCCTTCCACCTTTTCTCTTCCTGTAATGTGCTGCTGCTGCTGCTGCTGCTGCTGCTAAGTCGCTCAGTCGTGTTCGACTCTGCGCGACCCTATAGACGGCAGCCTACCAGGCTCCTCAGTCCGTGGGATTTTCCGGGCAGGAGTACTAGAATAGGGTGCCATTGCCTTCTCCACCTGTAGTGTGAATATCTACTAATTATCATGTCCTTCCTGTGTGTGGCATTTAGTCGTGGATCATCTGTCAGCTTGGGCCGAAGAAAGATGTGAAAAAAACCCTGAAAATAAATATTCTTCTGTTCTACTGATACCACAGACTAATAGCTAAAGAGTTGGCTAATGAGAAATTTTCTAGCATTTTAAACATTCTAAGTGAGTTAGAAGTGAAACGTGAAAGTTGCTCAGTCATGTCTGATTCTTTGCGACCCCATGGACTATACAGTCCATAGGATTCCCCAGGCCAGAATACTGGAGTGGGTGGCCTTTCCCTTCTCCAGGAGATCTTCCCAATCCAGGGATCAAACCCAGGTCTCCCACATTGCAGGCAGATTCTTTACCAGCTGAGCCACAAGGGAAGCCCAAGAATACCCTTCTCCAGCGGATCTTCCTGACTCGGGTAATGAACTGGTGTCTCCTGCATTGTAGGCAAATTCTTTACCAACTGAGCTATCAGGGAAGCCCTGATAGAGGTACAGAGTAGCTAAAATTCAATAATACGGTTAGGTCTGTTC
Source organism: Redunca redunca (assembly GCA_006410935.1). NCBI lineage: Eukaryota > Metazoa > Chordata > Mammalia > Artiodactyla > Bovidae > Redunca > Redunca redunca. The sequence goes on from SJYQ01001490.1 coordinate 492,614, forward strand.
TGTTCAAAAAGTAGCTACTAGCCATTTGTGATTATTGAGCCCTTGGGCTATGACTGTTCTGATTGATACATGTTCTTAAGTGAAAGATTTATATGGGATTTCAAGGACTTAGTATGAAAAAGAAATGTAAAATAGATCATTAATTTTTAAATATTGAATACATGTTGAACTGATAATGACTTGGATGTATTAAATAAAATATATTATGAAAAATTGATTTCACCCGTTTTAAAAAGTTTTATTACCAGGCTATTAAGAGATTTAGTGTATATACATCACTTGCATTGTTTCTGTAGGGGAAGTCATCATTGCACTAGACTCTTGCCAGTGGATGTGTCTGAAACATCAGTGTTGTCAGTTTCTAGAAGTTAGTTTTTCATTTTTATTTTCTGTATTACACTTTCCGCCTGAATAGAATGTACAGCATCATCTGTGTCAGTGAATTTTAAACATGACCTTACATGGGAATCACCTAGGAGACTTCTAATAAGTACTGATGGCCTCACCTTATCCTTAGAGAGTTTGATTTAGTTGATGGGTCTCAGGCTTTGGTATGTATGAAAAAGCTCCTCAGATAATTCTAATATATTGTCAGGTTTGAGAACTGTTGTACCATTTGGTTCAGTTTTATTTGTTAAATAGTTGTAGAAATGAATAGATATAACTTGGAGCAAATACAGATTTTGATATTAGACTGTTGAATTCAGAGCACATCACTTTTTCCTCTTTTGTGCATCAAATTTTGAACAAACATCAGGAGATAGTGAAGGACAGGGAAGCCTGGTGTGCTGCAGTCCACAGGGTTGCAAAGAGTTGGTCACAACTGAGTGACTGAATAGCAACAACATCAGATTACCATAAACTGGTGAAGGGACTTTGGGATATGACTAAATTAAGAAGACATTATCTTGGTTATCTGGATGGGCCCATGGTAATCACAGGGGTCCTTAAAAGAGAGAAGCAGAGAATCATTGTGAGTAGCAGAAGTGAAGATGGGAGCAAAAGGTTGGAGCAATGTGTAGAAGGGGCCATGTGCATACAAGTGGCCTTTGGAAGCTTTAAGAGGCTAGAAACAGATTCTCTTCTCTCTCCAGGGGACCAGTCTTGCTGACACTTTGACTTTAGCCCAACGGGACTGATTTTCTTCTGAAATTTGAGATAATACATTTGTGTTGTGTTACCCTTATTTTGGGGTGATTTATTTCAACAGCATTTGGAAATGAATTCAAAGATCAAAGCAAAAAGGAGTACATACAGAAAGCATTGTGTGCTGGGTGTTTTCTAAGCAGTTTGCCTATAGGAGCTCATTTAGTTTACACCATAACCTTATAAAACAGGAAATACTGTTGCTAAACTAAAAGTTATGCACTGAAAAGTTATGTAACATTTTCAGGACATGATAGATCTAATTAGAGAGATTAAAGAAATGTTTTGTTTCAGAAAGCAATGCAATAACCTGTTATGTTTCATTTGGAAATGAACATAGGAACAGAAAAATTTAAAGAAGCATTGGGTTTACTCAGCTCTGATGAAACAAATATGAGAAACTGAATGAATTGATTTGTCTAGGAAAGTTGTAACAACCAAGCTTAACTTAGAAGAGAGAGAAGATGGAAGCAGAGTAATTACCATAGAAGAAATAGAAAAACTTGTTAAAGAGAAACCCTCCCTTTTCATATACTAATCTAACAGACTTAGGTGATACTAGAGGGGAAATCTACCATACTTTGATGAAATGGATAATACCAATGCAGTATAAACTGGTAGAATAGAAAGCAGGGTTGCAAAAGTTTTACATAATGCTGGCAAAACTTGGCAGAGATTGTACATTGGAAGCTTGCTCAGTCTCACAAATGAATATTGGTATAAAATTGCCATAAATAAGTAATTAGCAGAATCAAAGCTCATTAAAGAATAATATACCATGGTCAGATGTGATTATTTACTAACCTCATGAATGCAAAGACAGTTCCTTTTGTAAATCACCACATAAGTAAATGAAAAGTCTGATTTCATCACTTCTGTAGATTTTGAAAAACTATCTCATGAAGAGTGTAATATGACTTAGTGACTGAAAAACAACAAAAGGCACTGATGGCTATTTGCTTTAAAACGATAACATCTATGTGTGTGTCTGTGTGTATGTGTGTGTGTGTGATGTGTGTATGTCTGTTTCCAAAGCTGCATCATGATTATTGGGCCAATACTGGAAACGTTGTCATTAACCAGAATAAAACAGTGATAATCAGTGACAAGAGGATTTTGAGAGGACAAGTTGCTCAAGTCTAGAGTCTTGAAGAATGAGTCATTGTTTACCCAGCAGATGAGTGAAAGTCTGTTCAAAGGAGAGGGGCTAAATAGTACATAGTCACAGCAATGTGGGAAAAAAAAAATTGGTGAGTTCAGGGGAGGAATTTTCAGAAAAAAAGAAGAGATGACTTGATTGGAGCTGGTGAAGGGAGGTAGTTATCCCTCTGTGTCCTCAGGCTCAGCACCTATGGATACAACCAAATGCAGATGGAAAATATTCAAGAAAAAAATTCCACAACTTGCAAAAAGCCAAAGTTGGATTTGCTACAACAATTTACACAGCATTACATTGTATTTACAACTATTTACATAGCTTGTTGTATTAAGTATTATAAGTAATCTGCTAAGTCACGTCAGTCGTGTCCAACTCTGTGTGACCCCATAGATGGCACCCAGTAGGCTCCTCTGTCCCTGGGATTCTCCAGGCAAGAACACTGGAGTGGGTTGCTATTTCCCTCTCCAGTGCATGAAAGTGAAAAGTGAAAGTGAAGTCGCTCAGTCGTGTCCGACTCCCAGCAACCCCATGGACTGCAGCCTACCATGCTCCTCCATCCATGGGATTCTCCAGGCAAGAGTACTGGAGTGGGTTGCCATTGCCTTCTCCGATAAGTAATCTAGAGATAATTTAAAGTAAATGAGTTACAGTTGTTATTTGCAGATGCTACTCCATTTTATCAAGGGACTTGAGCATCCTCAGAATTTGGTATCTGACGGGAGGTCCTGGAACCAGTCCCTCAAGGATACGGAGGGATTACCTAATTTTTAAAAATCCTTTCATAGTGGCTTTAAAAATCAGTATATAGTGTTGATGTGCTCAGTTGCTCAGTTGTGTCCGACTCTTTGCAACCCCATGAACTGTAGCCTGCCAGGCTCCTCTGTCCATGGGGTTCTCCAGCAAGAACACTGGAGTGGGTTGCCATTTCCTTTTCTATATAGTGTTTATAAGAGGAATTAATTGGACTTAATGCAAGTTTCCATTGTTCTTAGGAGCTTTAAGAATAGAAGCTTTGGAAACTTTGATTGCTTACTTCAGTATCTGTGAGCTTCACTTAATTCATGGGTTAGTTCTGAAGTCAGTGGACAAGCTGAAATGAAGGCCTAGTTGAAAGTATCCTTGAAAACCCTTTAAATTTACTCTAAAGAATGGAATGAAAGCATATTGTTTTCACTGAATTCATTATCGTTTTTTCCCAGCAGTGAAGCAGGTTTGCTTTTATATATAGTGAAATATATTGAAGTCAGATTTTTTAGAAGCTCTGTTACAATAAAAATGCATGTGTTTACTTGGAATCAAACCCAGTTCTGAATAGATATCATTGAGTTAGCATCAATTAATCACACATGAAACTGTGCCACTCTCTAGCTGTTGTACTTGGAGGTTGTAGTAGACGCTTGTTTTCTTTTCTCTGTCTTCCTCCTCCTCTTCCTCTCTCTCATTCTCTTTTTGCAGTAGCCCTTGATTTTGCTTTGAGAATCCTTTCTTTCCCTAATCTTGGTTCCTTAGGGACCAGGCAGGATTCCACCTTCCTGTTGCAACAATGAACACGAAATCCATGACTCAGGCCCAGGCCAGTCAGCTGAGTGTACCCTCTTTCGGACAAAGTGATTTATTTGGAAGTGGGTAAGGGGATCTAAGATGACCCAATTAAATGGACTCTGTGGTGGCTACCAGAGGAGAAGGTGGTGGGGGACTGTGGCCCCCTGTGGGTTAGGCCTGTAGCTTGTGCGTTACGTGATGTGGTGGGAAGAGGCTGGTCAGAAGTCAGATGGAAGTGGTAACAGCACACGTGACCTAGGGAGTGGTGTGTGGTCCCTGTGTTCCCAGGGGCTTGGTTCAACTGGGTGCAGCCTTCTGCGTTCATGTAATGCCTGGTTGACAATCTAAGGCCTTGCTTGTTTCAGTGAAGTTGTGTTGGAAAATGGCCATGCCCATTCATTTACTCTTGTCTGTGGCCCCTTTCCTTTGATAGAGGCAGAGTTGTGTAGTTGTGACAGAGACCATATGGTTCACAAAGCTAAAATATTTATTATCTGGCCCTTTACAGAAAGAATTTGGTGACTCCTAACCTAGTGCTTCTGACAGATGAAATTTTGTATAAGCAGATGCAAAATTCATGCTAGGTGTAAATTGTTCCCTAAATATATCAGTCACTTTGGAGCACATTTGCCTTTTCAAAGCAAGTGTTAATGGTCGAAATGTTTGTACGTGAAACCTAAGACTGTAGCCAACTTCTGGGGAGACATCTTCCTGAAGCAGTTAGAACCCTTGAATGCCTCCATACCGTAAGTGAGAGCACTCTTTGGGTATTTTCAGTCATTATGATCCATATGATCTTTTATGTTTAGTCTGGTTTGAGTTGCATTTTCTATTCATTTTAATAGAATTCTTTAGAAAAAAAATCTTTTTAGACTAGTTCTAGATTTACCAAAATGTTGCAGATAGTATAGAGTTCCTATTTATCTCATATATCGAATTTCCCCTTTGGTTAACATCTTACATTAAAGTGGCACTTTTGTCACACGTAATGAACCAAAATTTACACACAGTTATTATCTAAGGTTCGTATTTTATTTGAATTTTGGTTTTTACTTAATGTCTTTTTTCTCTTCCAGGATACCAAAAACCTTTAGTCATCATTTCTCCTTGGGCTCTTCCTGCTTGGGACAGTTCTTAAACTTTTTGCAGTTTCAGTGCCTGGAGGTTATTTTGTAGACTGTCCTCAGTTTGAGTTTGTCTGACTTTTTCCTCAACTTATACCAGGGTTATAGGTTCTTTGGGGGGAGTACTGCTGCAGTCCTCTTTTAAAAATGGCTTTTCAGGCAACAGTCACGGACACAAGAAGATAAATATGAATTATTGTTCTTCCCTGCAAGATTTTTACACTTTTTATTTTTTAAAAATTATTTAGAACTTACCTGCCTTCTTCCTGCAACACTGAAATATAGTCTCTTTCCTTGTCTTGTCCTGCCCTCATTTAATGCCTCATTTATCATTCCTATAGCATCTTCATGTAAGATTTGTCATGTTGGGTTATTACAATATTTGAAATAAATCTGTTTTTAAATGGCTTATGTAGGCTTATAAAAATGTTGCACTATTAAAATGTTATCTGAAACATGAACATTTAATTCAAGATAAAGAAACCTGTTCCATTTTCAGGAGTTTTGCTCTAATATCTGTATTTCCATAATGCAGAATTCTTAATGCATCTGAGCTAGGCACACTGTTTTTGGCATGTCCTGCAGCACGTTCCTTAATATGGGTTTCTGGGTGCTGTGATGTCTCAGACTCTCACATCCATCACTTTTCTCCATTACTGTTCCCTACTGCAAATTGCAGGAAATTTCAGTACATTATTACATTCTGTCATTTGCCTTTGGCAAGTAGTTCTGACAAATGGAAGATTAAAATTTAGCTGCTATAGGTTTAAACCACATCCTTTGTGTCAGATAAAAATACCTCCTGGGGTATTTTCCTGGTTTAACTGAAGCAGTCATTTTGTCCATTTTCAATGAAATGGGAGTTTCTTTGAGCTTCACAGCATGGTGTGCCTTGGGGACATCTCTTGATTACCCTGTATCTCAATTTACATCATTTAAATTTCAAATAGCAGCACTTGCAAAATGAGTCAGAACATTTGAGGCTTAGACAAATGAAAACTCATTGATTCCTTATACTATATTTTATTTGAAATGTACTGTTATGAAATATAAGCCTTTGGTGTGGTTTGGAGAATAAATAAGATACACATACACACACGTATTTTGGGGACAACTCAGTAAAGGCCAGATTAAAGTATAATTTGAGATTTAAATCAATCATGTTTGGTAGCCCAAATAAGGTTTCTTTCTATGTAAGTTCAGTTCAGTTCAGTCGCTCAGTCGTGTCCAACTCTTTGCGACCCCATGAATCGCAGCACACCAGGCCTCCCTGTCCATCACCAACTCCCGGAGTTCACTCAGACTCACGTCCATCGAGTCAGTGATGCCATCCAGCCATCTCATCCTCTGTCGTCCCCTTCTCCTCCTGCCCCCAATCCCTCCCAGCATCAGAGTCTTTTCCAGTGAGTCAACTCTTCGCATGAGGTGGCCAAAGTACTGGAGTTTCAGCTTTAGCATCATTCCTTCCAAAGAAATCCCAGGGTTGATCTCCTTCAGAATGTAGTGGTTGGATCTCCTTGCAGTCCAAGGGACTCTCAAGAGTCTTCTCCAACACCACANACGTTCCTCGATTCTTTGTCTCGTCACAACAAAGATTTGGAGTGAGGGACAGTAAAGCCCCCTTGGTGAGTCACAGCTCTCAGGTCTTGGTTAGACCATGTTATAGCTCTCAGGTCTCGAATGGACCACCTTATAGCTCTTAGACAAATCAGTGTTACAGCTCAGTGTTACAGCTCTATTTTATTTAGAAGATAGCAGGAAAATCCATCTTCGAGGCGTGAGGGCACGTCGACCCAAAGACACTAGGAGAAGAGTGCCCCACCTCGCAGGGGAGAGAGAGAGAGAGAGAGCTAGCTTTGGCTCTTCTATGTTTATCTCTTCCTGGGCATGTCCTGTGTAAATTGGGCTAGCCAGGAGTGTTGTTTGTTTTACCTGAGGTCCTCGGACCTTCTGTTTCATTTTTCGCAGGCTTTTCCTTTCCTTGTCTTGTAGCCACCACCATTTTGGACTCCTTTTCCCTGTTCTACCTACCTAACATTCCCTCTCCAGGGATTGAACCTCCATCTCCTGCACTGGTGGGCAGATCCTTTACTGCTGAGCTGCATGGGAAGCCCTGGGTCACAAATATTCAAGTACAGTTGCTTAAGTACATAACCTGCCTTCAAGTTTCCTAGAACATTGGGTGTAAGATACTTTGCTCTAATTGCCATTTGGAATGTTTCCGGTTGTACTGCCTTATGCCCGGTAGTAGCTGTTAGGTGCCACCCACTGTGGTAGATTCATAAAGCATTTAAATAAGTATTATTTAACACACCAGAAATGGTGTGTATTCTGTTGAGGCTTATTAAGCAGCATGGTTAATAATGATTACTATTGGTATAGCCTTAATGAGAATCAGTTGAATTCAGTTCAGTCGTGTCTTAATTCTTTGCGACCCCATGAACTGTAGCACGCCAGGCTTCCCTGTCCATCACCAACTCCCGGAGCTTGCTCAAACTCAGGTCCATCGAGTTGGTGATGCTATCCAACCATCTCATCCTTTGTCATCCCATTCTCCTCCTGCCTTCAGTCTTTCCCAGCATCAGGGTCTTTTCCAGTGAGTTGGTTCTTTGCATCAGGTGGCCAAAGTATTGGAGCTTCAGCTTCAGCATCAGTCCTTCCAATGAATATTCAGGGTTAATTTCTTTTAGGATGGACTGGTTTGATCTCCTTGCAGTCCAAGGGACTCTCAAAAGTCTTCTTCAGCACCACAGTTTGAAAGCATCAATTCTTTGGCTCTCACCCTTCTTTATGGTCCATCTCTCACTTCCATGCAAGACTACTGGAAGAACCATAGCTTTAACTATACTGACATTTGCTGGCAAAATGATGTCTCTGCTTTTTAATACACTGTCTAAGTTGGTCATAGCTTTTCTTCCAAGGAACAGGTGTCTTTTAATTTCATGGCTGCAGTCACCATCTGCAGTGATTTTGGAGCCCCCCAAAGTAAAGTCTGTCACTGTTTCAATTGTTTTCCCACTTATTTGCTATGAAGTGATTGCCTCAAGTAGATCGAAGAATTCCAAAATAAAAAAGGCCAAAAAAGATGATGTGTTTTCTTCTTTCAAGTTGTCAGAACTCTGAGCCAAGAAGTGACAACTTCCTCCTTGTCATATATTACAAACACCATGCTTTTCCTTCCATTTCTCCACATTGAGAGGTGGTAACTAGTTAGAAGGTATAGTTGATAGTTATGTTACTGTCTCACTCATTCAAGCCTCTTATTAACCACTTACATCTTGTGAAGAGCCCTTCCAAATTTAAACTGATAAATTCTGAGTTACAGGAGTAAAATGGTTTTTATACTCTTCATTTAGGAATGCTGATTCGTTCACTTGGATTATTGATCGTTTCAGACGGTAAAAGCAAATCATTTTGGGGCCTTAATTTTTGTTCTTGATGTTTTCCTATGTGACCACCTGATCATTATATAGCTGGGCAGTCAGATAAATAGAATCAGCTGAAGAACTTCAGGTGCAGATTCTAGAATCAGGTCTCTAGAAATCCAGTAGGTCATAAGGGGGTGTGGGGAAAAACCTGTCTTTTTTAAGCTACTCATCTTGTTCTGATGCCCAGTGGTGCATGTTCGTGTGGTTCTCTTACACACTCTGAGGAGCACCTGCTTTTGGCTTCTGAGGAGGGCCCTGAGATGTGTAGGGAACGAAGAGCTGTTTGGTTGTGTCAGGTGTCCAGTAGTTCTGATGGTAGCATCTTTTTTTCATAGTAGAACTCAGAACGGCTGAAATGGAGTATGTAGTAAATATTGATACTGGTTTTAAAACATTATTTTTTATTCAGTTGTTTTTGCAGTAATGTGATGTATGCATTTTTGAAAAAAAATCTTGTGATTTTACAAACCTTGTACTGAAAATAAAAGGTAAAAAATAGGGTTGCACAAATCATTCAAAATCTATACAGCTTTCTACCCAGAGCACTAATAAAGGCAATAATGATTCTAATAACAGAGGACAGCTTAAAAGATATGTCAAATCATGAGTTAGTGAAGAAGTAATACAGTAAGTGTAGGGTTTTACCTTTAAAGAAGGGTGATGGATGGTTGATAGAGCAAGCGGCAGAATGAGGGGCTGAGAGTGCTGAATCACAGACACAGAGGAGGGATGCATCAAACGGAGGAAGCACTCTGCAAAAGGCCCGGGACGCCGGCCGGGGCCAGAGTGAACCAGAAGCACACCGGCCAGAGTGGGCATCCCGCACAGTTTGCCGACCCCCGAATTTTGCCACCACACTCCCCCGGGTAGTAAACTTGGTGTTAAATTGGACATACCTGGCTGAAGACATAATACGTGGGAAAAATTGTTACATGCAGTCTGAGTCATAGTGACACATTGCCCTACTTACCAACCTCATGTGAACTAATTCACGTTACAGAAACCTGTTGGAGCAGGAAGATCATACTTGGTGCCCGTTTGGGGGCAGGCCTCGTGGTTAAGCGTGTGAGTTCAGGCTCCTTCCGCCCTCGTGTTCCCTAGGTAGATCACTCTCCCTCTTTATGCCTGTTTCTTTTGTGTTTTTAAAAGTATTTTGAAAGTGTTTCTGTAAGTGCTATGGGAAAGCAGAAAGAAGAATGCTTGGACTGGGAAATAATTTGAAAATTTCCTTCACGATGAACCTAAGAGGTTAGTACCACTTACAAATTGTGTGACTTTGGGGAAAGCCTCAGTTTCCTCATGTGTAATTCAGGGACAATGTTTTGATTGCAGCATGTGACTAGAATTAATATGAGATGCTATGTGAAAATTTACCATCCAGTTGTGAGCTAGAAGAAGGAAACATGCATTTCTGAAGTTAAGTTTCCTTACTTCTAACTTCGAAAGTACTGGGATCTCTGAAGTTTGTATAAGTTGCTAGTATTTATTTTCAGTTCCTGTCACAAATGTTTCTCTGACCCTTCACTCTTTTCAGCTGTAAGTAGCCACTGGCCAAATTTTTCTTTACTATCATGTTATAGACATTTGCAGCAGATACTCATTCAGGGGAATGTTCTTAATTTCGAGAAAACAGCCTAAGAAAAAACGTCAGCAACAGCATAAGAATTACCCCCGTATCAGTTTACAACCTGTGTCTATGCAGTTGAGCCTTCTGTCACTTTGGCGTCATTTGCTGAATGTTTCGAGGAAGGGTCTTAGTACCCTGACTGATATCCCCAATTTTTCTAGTTGATTATTTTCATCTATTTCAGGTTGATCTTTAAGAGGTTAAGACATTTACTTTTTGCCCTCCTCCTTTTTGCCCTCATATTGCCCTAGGTGATCAGAGACTTCATTTCATCCAGCTCTTCCTCCTTCCCCATCCCTCTTATAAAATATTTTTTTTTGCACTGCTGATTTCAAGTAAATTAAGTTCTAATTAAAATAATTTTCACCTTAAGGTTTGAATGCTCAACAAGCTTGACACTCTCAAAGATAATTTGCTTTTCAGATGGTTGTTCATCAAAACAGATCTCTAAGTAGGTTATGAGTCATTGTTCCTAATGAGTGTGTGCGGATCCTTGAACTGTTTTGGGGCAGAGTAAAGGACTGAGGATCTCTGTTTTAAAGCTGCACTTGCAGAAATCGCCTCAGTTTTTTCCTTGCAAAACAATGCTGTAAATGAACATAGTGTCTTGTTTGTTTATTCCCAGTGTTGCACCTGTGTTTATTATTAAGCTATTTTATAATGAATTCAATTCTCAGTGCTTTTTCTTAGAAGTTTATAGTTTTCTAAAATCTGTTACTTCAAATGTAAAATTCCTACCCTTCGCTTAGTTTAGTTTCTTTTACTAAAGTGTTACTCACTTTGAAATATGTCAGAGTGCTTTGAAAATAGTAAATCACTTTAGTGATCTAAGATGATATTTTTGTTTTGCTGATATGGTATCTTCTTTGTATGTTATATTTATATATGACAGAATGGGTGATAATCAGTGCATCCTGAATTGTCTTTTCCATTTGTTCACTTAAAGATGCCTTGTTACTTTGTGGATATGCTTGCTGTTTGTAGAATCTTTCACTGTTGTAATAGTTCTTTGACTTGAAGATTCTGAAACACTGGCCAAATAGTTAATAGTGTTTTCTTGTGAGGGAAGGGGGTAGAGAGGAGATTGTCTAGTTCTCCTTGGCAAATCTATGTTACTTGATACTAACATGTTGGATTTCCAAGCTCATGAAGGTTTTTTAATGTTTATTCCTCTGTGTTATCATGAGTCCATATTTTTTCAGCTTTGCAGCCTTATACATATTTCTTTGATCTCTTGATTCCTGCTAACCAGTTAATATCAACTGTTTAAGAGCTGGTGAACTAGGCTTAAAATACTAGAATGTGATAGTCCTGCATTTCATCTATTTTCACATAATTGGTAATTTATTCCAGCATATCAGTTGTTCCTTTTTCATGCTCAGATAGGAGTGATTTTAATGTTTCTGTCCTTTTAAGAATATAGTTCCCACAGCTTTCATGCTGCCTTTTAAAATAGTAGGAACTAATTGGTGGCAGACATCTTGGTATTAGTCATAGACTGTTCAGATGCGTGCAGGTATTGCCATTGTCCTAGGCAGGTTGTGTAGGAGGGACGTGGAATGTCATAGTTGATAGCAGAGATTGCAAGAGCCCTTCTAGGTTAGAAGTTAAACAAGGAAGCTTTTTAATGTTCTGTACCTTGGAGAGCTACCCTACTATGCCTGGTGAAGTCATGCAAGACTATATTATCTGTGGCACTTCGCTTACTCTTGTCTTAGCATTTTCTATCATTTTACAACTTTGCTGTTTATTTGATTACTGTTTATTTTAGAAGGCTGGTAGATAAGGCAGAAAACATGAGACTAAAGCAGTGAATATAGCCTTTAGGAATTAATGCCTGTAAAGGAAATAAGAGCTCAAGGAACCGGTAGAACAACACTACTGGGAGAGAGAGAATCAGCAAGGCCTGGAATGCTAGAGATCATACAGGACCTTATTTCTTCAACAGATATATAACAACAAAGAGGAGAGGAAATCCTTAAATCTCAAGATTATTAACTAAAGTATGAGCTAAAATATCATGTGTGAACTTCCCAATTCAGACAAACCATGTTTAAAAAAAAAGGTTTGTGCACTGACTGGGTATTTGTGATATTTCTTCAAGTGAGATAATGATATTTTAGTAATTTTAAAGAAGCCCTTATGAAAGTTTTGTTTCCTCTTCTAAGGAGTTTAGCATTTTCTTCTAGATCCTAAATCTCGATTCATGAAACATTTTAAATTGTACCTTGCATTTTTAAAGCATCTTTTATTTACAAATGTTGTGTTCCATGGGTACTTTTATATACTGTTTCATCTAATCACTTTGATTGCAGTATGATTGGGCATGTTTATTCTGTTCACATGAGGAAATTGAGCTTCAGAGCTCTTAAGTAAATTGCCCATATTCATACAGGTAATAAGTGGCACTGAAGGAATTTGAGTTATCTGGTCTTCATTAAATTAAAAAAAAATCCAACATTATTTCTAAAATGGAAACCATAGACTCAAAATCACTACTGTTTTCAGTTGCTTGTGTTTCACTTCAGTGCTACTTGTAATAGTGAAATGTAGCTTAATGAATTGTGTATCGATTCACCAAGTAAACATCAGTTCAGTTCAGTTCAGTTGCTCAGTCGTGTCCGACTCTTTGTGACCCCATGAACAGCAGCATGCCAGGCCTCCCCGCCCATCACCAACTCCCGGAGTCCACCCAAACCCATGTCCATTGAGTTGGTGATGCCATCCAACCGTCTCATCCTCTGTCATCCCCTTCTCCTCCTGCCCTCAATCTTAGTCAGCTCTTCACGTCAGGTGGCCAAAGTATTGGAGTTTCAGCCAACATCAAGTTAGTTCAGTTTCTGCTTATCACAGCAAAGGCATAGTGATATAACATGAAGATTGTGAACTGACACTTAAAGACAGCTTTATTATTTTGCAAATACTGCTTGAGACAGCATAAAATGTCATTTTTATCATTATATCTTTTCATTATATTCATTGATACCTATGGTATGTTGAGATGGAAACTTAGCCTTCAACTATTCAAGAGAAGAAACTAGAGTAGATCTTTTAATTCATGAAGTTAATTTATTTAAAATTAAAAACTGAAATAGCTAATACATTTTTATATTAAAAATTAAACATTGTGGATAAATTTAAAGATGAAAGTAAGAATTGCCCACAGTCTTTTGTTGTATA
>SJYQ01001490.1:506107-550832 GCA_006410935.1 Redunca redunca
ATTTATTGAAAGTAATTTTCTACATTTATAATGAACATTTTATATATGTATATATTTAAAACTTGAATACCAGAAAGTATGCCTTTAATCTTTGCTTATTTGGATAAAGATGTAGAACTTAATTTAAAATGATAGACCATTTCACTTGAGTTTTGAGAAAACTTATTCATATACTTGTGAAATTTCCACCTAATATCACTTATTAAGAAGATTAAAACTATCATGCTGAATTGACTTAAGATCTAATTTTATATGCACTTACTTTGTAACGCATAAGCTTTTAGTTCTGATTTTTTATTTTGCATTCTTCACATTCAGAAAAGGGATTCAGGTAATTAGAAAACAACCTCTTAATTTAGTTGAGTTTGGTTTCCTTTTACTTATTACTACTCTTTTTTAAATAATGGTAAAAATTATAGAGTTAAGCCAAACATTTGCATTTTGAGATATCTTACTCTTCAGTGTTTGTATAATCACAGTGATGAAAACATTTTATGGCTTCAGTGACGATGATGAAAATGATGGCTGTCATTTCTGGGCCGGGTCTTATCTATACTGTATAATATGATAATTGTATTACATGCATTATTTCTAATACATATGTTAACCTTGCAGGGTTGTTGTTACTCTTTTAGAGATCACCAAACTGAGACTCAATTTAAGTTACTTGCCTCAAACCACATGATTTGTAAACAGCATGGCTGAGATTTGAGTCTCTGTCTGACTTCAAAATATTGATACTTCCAATTCTATTGAAAACTGTTTTTCCCCCCTAGGTTTTATAATCAGGTTTTTGAAATGAAACTCTTTTTTTTTTCATGAATATATTTTTGTGATGACATATTCAGGTAGCCATTTTGTTTGGAAACTTCATTTAGTTCTTTTGAACAGTTCAGAGTTAGTGCTCTCTCTAAATACATGTTTCTACTAAGCAAAATCTTCTCTAACATGAAATGTTCTATTTTCTAGCCAAGTAGACAAAGCTTGTCCACAGAATGCTTCTGTCTCTACAATAGATAGACCACATGGCTCTTCAGAAAATTATGTATTCTAAATGTGAAGTGTGTGACTGTAGTGTATACATGTGTATCAAAGAATTGTATTAGAAAAATTGAACAAGAATCCTTCTAAGATATTTTCAGTGACTGAAGATTTTCCTCTAATGTAAAAAGTACCATATAAAATGTTCAAATGTCATCCATTATCAACCATTCTTCTACTATGTATTTATTCTACATTTTAATGGATTTATATCTTTAAATTGTTTTTCTCTTAAAAAAAAAAAAAGTGTTCTACTTTGGGATTCTTAAACTGTTGCTAAGAATGCTTTTCCCCTTCCTGTAGGAATTGAGAGCTTCTCTTTCCCTCAACTTCTTTGCCTGTTGGTCAGTAGAAGATGAAGAATCAGCTGGTTCTTAAACTACTGATAGGGACTTTTGGGATTTAGGTCAGGGATTTGTGCTCTGAAAAGTTTGCGGTGGGAGTGGAGTCTGGTCAGATTGTAAACCAATCAGGAAAAAGGGTTAAATCCCCGCTATGGGCTGTAAGAATGGCCCTCTCAACCTCTGGTGGCCCGGCTCCCACTCTGCTTGGTTTCTCTCCTGCCTCTATCTTTGATTTTTGCTAGATATTTCTAAGCTACCAAAGAAGAGAACAAAGAAGAACGACCACATGTTGATTCTGAATTTAAGCACTTTTTTTTTTTTTTTAAGCTTCTGATAGCACAGTCAGAACTGTGAGAACAAGTCTTGACTGCCTGGTGCGTAAGTCAGCTTGGGAGGAGAGGAAGGAGGCTCTGCCTGCAGGGGGGATGCGGGCTGGGGAGAGGGGAATCTGATTTAACAGCAGGACTGGAAGAGGAGACTTCCCGGTGCTTCACATTAGCCAGACTGCCCATGATGTTCTGTGTGCAAATGCTGCTTACAGTGTACTTTTTCATGTTTGAAAGTGCTTGAGGAAGGGAGGTAAATGAACCATGAGAGTGAAAGAGTAAAATAAATGATTAGAAGGAAAGATATATAGGATCTATGAAACCACATGATTTTTTGCCAGATTGCCCTGCACAGAGGTTATACCAGTATATATTCCCACCAACAGTGTATATTCATTTTCCCACTTCTTCTTCCAAACAGCTTGTTAAAACTTAAAAAAATCTTTGCCTGATAGATTAAAAAGGCATCTTATTGTGGTTTTCTTTTTTCATTTTTATTGAGTGAAGTAAATAAGTTTTATTATCTTTTTATGATTCTTTCATGTCTTTCTGTTATTATTCTGTTTATGCTTTTTGCCTGTTTATCTTTTGGGTTGTTGGATTTTAAAGATTTATAGGCACCATATATATATATATATAAGCAATTAACCCATTGTGATAGGTTCCAAATATTTTTACTTAATTAATTACATTTGACTTTATTCATAATTAAAGACTTTTTTTGGTTAGGAAAAATTTTTTAATTTGTATGTAGTAAAATGTATCAGTCTTTTGTGGTTTCAAGGCTTCTTAAAAGTTATATTTAGAAAGGACTTCCTCACAGTGAAGTGATCAAAAGATTTCCCATGATTTTCTTTTATGGTTTTATCTTTACATTTAAATCTTTGATCCATTGGGAATTTATTTCAGTGGATGAAATGAGGAGGGGGTTAAATTTAATTCCATCTGCTCATTATCTCTTTGGAATCACCAACGTGGTCAGTAGATTAAAACTATATAGTTTTTGGAGCAACAAAATTAAAATAATAACACATACATAAATTGTAGTTTTGTGGAAAGGAAAGGTACCTTATAAACAAAGTCAACTGGATGGTTTATTTCCTGTATTTTCAAATATGAAAATTCAAGGGTATCCCAGTAGATGCCTTTGAAACTTTTATCTGGTCAGATTTAGCATAAAACCAGGCTTGTCAGTAAAAGGCAGACACCGGTACCTGGGTGGTTGGTACCAGCATGGCTGTTTTTAAGTAACAGTTGTGCTTTTATCTGGTCAGATTTAGCATAAAACCAGGCTTGTCAGTAAAAGGCAGACACCGGTACCTGGGTGGTTGGTACCAGCATGGCTGTTTTTAAGTAACAGTTGTGCGGATGCTGGTTTTGGAGATGCTGTACTTTTCACTCATTTCCCAGCGAGTCCTTTTAGTGCTCCTCTGTGCGTCTGCATTTTAAGTTGTGTGTAAAAATGTTGCATGCTTCTATTTCTGTAATTGTCAGCATCTTTTAATTTATGATACTTACTTTTTTTTTTTTTCCTTTAAAAAGCCCTGGACAGGCCAGGCTGTTGTGTCCTACTTTGGATACCTGAGCAAAGGTGTATATGGCAGTTATTATTGAGGGGAAGGAAAGATGGGTGTAATATTAGAAGGCATGAAGATGGGCAAGTCCCTAGACCTTGCTTATCTTCTCTGTATATTGTGATCCTCCTTAACTCTGAGATCTATAACTGTGCCTCTGATTGTGCTGGGTCCAGAGCCCTTTCTAATTTTATGTTTACCTTTCTTAAGTCAGAGATAGAACTTTAATTTAGAATTAAATTTATTAAATAAATAAANCTCTAGGAGGTGAATTTAAAAAGATATCAGAAAGTGTTCTATGTTATCTTTTAAAGGTTTTATAGTGTCCAGTTTTACATTTAGGTCCTCAATCCATTATGAGCTTATTTTTGTACACCATGTTAGAGAATGTTTTACCAGCACTACTTATTGAAGAGACTGTCTTTTCTCCTTTGTATGTTCTTATCTCCTTTATGGAGGAAACCTATATGTCTCTGATATTCTTGTTTCCTCCTCTTATGGAGGAAATCATAAACAAAATGAAAAGACAACCTACAGAATGGGAGAAAATATTTGCAAATGATGCAGCTGACAAGGGATTAATTTATAAAATACACAAGTAGCTCATACAGCTCAATATTAAAAATAAAAAGAACCCAATCAAAAATGGGAAGAAGACCTAACTAGACATTTCTGCAGAGAAGACATGTAGATGGCCAACAGGCATGTGAAAAAATGCCTGACATCACTAATTAATTATTAGAGAAATGCAAATCAAAAGTATAATGAGGTAGGTATCACTTTACTCTGGTCAAAATGGCCATCATCAAAAAGTCTACAAATAATAAATGCTGGAGAGGGTGTGGAGAAAAAGGAATCCTCCTCCCGGTTGGTGGGATTGTAAATTGGTACAGCTGTTATGGAGAACAGTATGGAAGGTCCTTAAAAGACTACAAGTAGAGTTCCCATATGATACTATAGTGCCACTCCTGGGCATATATCTGGAGAAAACTGTAACTAAAACAGATACACGCACCACAGTGTTCATAGCACTATTTACAATAGCCAAGACATGGAAGCAATCTGAATGTCCATTGACTGATGAATGGATAAAGAGATGTGTTACCTGTATATAATGGAATGTTACTCAGCTTAAGTTAAAAGGAGTAATGCCATTTGCAGCAACATGGATGGACCTAGAGATGATCATACTGAGTGAAGGAAGTCAGACAGAGACAAATGTCATATGATATTGCTTATATCTTAAAAAAAAAAAAAGGACTTATTTACAAAATTGAAGTAGACCCACAGACTTAGAAAACAAATTTGTAGTTACCAAAGGAGAAAAAAAAGGGGGAGAGATGAATTAGGAGGTTGAGATTAACATATACACCCTACTATATAAAATAGATAACCAACAAACACCTAGTGTATAGCACAGGGAACTAGTCTCAATAATTTTGTAATAGCCTATAAGGGAAAAGAGTTTGAAAAAGAATACACAGCCACACGCACTCACACACATATGTATAACCGAATCACTGTGCTATACACCTGAAACTAACATGACATTGTAAATCAGCTGTACTTCAGTTTAAGGGGAACGTGAATAGAATTTCTATCCTTCTGTTGTGTGAAAATTGTATAAATTTTAATTATGTTGAATTGGTTCACAGTGCTTTTCAGGTCTGCTATATCTAATAAAAATTAAAAAATAATGAAGTCTGAGGTAGAAAAAGGATATAGGTAAGAAAAGTCAACTTAATAGCTAGAAAGCTTGAGAAGAGAGAAATAATTATTAAAAGAATAGGAATTGGTGAAAACTCACCTTCATTTGGGTTGTATGTTTGGTTATGTAGGTCACACAGCCTTAAGCAGTGGGAGGGGTCTGGTGTCCCAGGTGTAGCAGTCTGACACATTGAGGGTGCTTCGTGGGACTTCCTGTCTTTGCCTCAGCTGTAATTAACCTTGCACGTAACAGCCTGTGGCCCCGAATGATCACGTTATTACTGGCACCCCAGCCGCATACCTGTGTGTACATCAGTAGAGCTGAACAGCCTGGACACTGCTGTGCTTTTGCCCATGCCTTGAGGTTTGAACTTCTAAAATACACGATGGAGACCGAAAGTGAGAGTAGCACATCAGGAGATGACAGCGTGTTCTGGTTGGATTCAGAAGTTATAACCCAGGTGACTGGCAGTGAAGAGGGAGACGGGGAAGAGCATTTCAGGTAAATACGGAGTTCACAGTCCGTTCTTTCTCTCTGTCTCACCTTTGTCCCTCTCTCCACCTCCCTCATCTGTGCTCCCCAACCCTCCTATCCTCTTTGTTTTAACCTCTTTTCAGTAAGATTTCTTTTCTCTGGGGGAAGATTTGGAGCTGAAGAGGCTGGGTTTCTAGTTGTGTATATAGCATTCTTCATTCCACAACTTGCCCAGAGCTTGTAAAAGGCATTTTAAATGACTTGTTAGAACACCAGAAAGAGAAGGTGTTAGACAGGTTTTGTAGTAGCATTTCAGGAATTTCAGGTAGAGACTCATAATGAACTATTACCCCTTCCTGTATCTGATTTGTACCTAACAGAAGTGACTTGGATCTGAATCTAAGAGATTTTTCTTTCTCTTTTTTCTTGGCATATGTTCCCGTGTGTGTGTGTGTGTGTCTGTGGCTGCTTTTGTTCCCTTATTCATGTGTATGAAACATTTTGATTATGTCCACCGATTAATTATTTCATGGATCAAAGCCTCTGACCTTATATTTCACCCACCTTATATCTCTCCTCCTCCCACCTGCCCCAGCAAATCTCTCTTGGTTTGATCTCTAATTGTATCTTCATAAGTGAAGTGTTTGGGAAGGCAACCTGATTAAGCAGCTCACCAGGTTCTGTGCATTAGTGAAGAAAGAGGTCTCACCCACCTTGTACACACAGTACCATTTGTGTATTAATTTTGTTGTGCTGTTACAAATTTTAGGAGGCCTTATTCTGGCTTTTCTTTTTCAATAGGTGTAACAAATTAATTCTTTTGGAGATACTAAAAATAACCTCGAAGAAGTTTATACTACATATTATCACTGTCACCCACATGGGCAATTAAAACACCTTTTACAATTTTATCTATGGGTAGTTGGGTAGGAGACCAGATCATTATTTTCATCAGATTTTGTCTTTAGTGTTCGAAAAAGAGGTTTTCCTTTCTCAAAGGATTTCTTTATTCACAGATTTTCCTTGTAAAGTCTAGGTTAAATGACAGATGACATTGAATATTGGGGCTTCCCTGGTGGCTCATTCTGTAAAGAATTTGCCTGTAATGCAGGAGACCTGGGTTTTGACCTTGGGTAGATCTTCTGGAGGAGGGAATGGCTACCCACTTCAGTATTATAGGCTGGAGAATTCCATGGACAGAAGAGTCTGGTGGGCTACAATCCATGAGGTTGCCAAAGTCAGACATGACTGAACGATGACTAACACTTCACATATATCACACTGAATGTTAGTAACTCTTGATAACCACTGATTAACAAATTTAGTGTGGGTTAAAATAAATAGGAAGTATGTTTTAACTTTTAAAGAATAATTCATAGTGTTCCAAGTATGAAAGTATGAAAATGAACATTTTATTAGCATGTGAAAGTCTTTTTTTGCATCAACGTTCTCATTCTCTCTGTAGTTTTTATTTTAGCCTCTCTTACTAGCCTGAGTTACTGCTCTCCCAAGGTGTGCTGATGTTTCATATCACATATTCCATAGTTTTACATATGCTCCGTGTGTCATGAACAGTCAGTGGGAAGAAGGTATTTATTGTGTGAGAACTGTTCGGCCTCGTGTTAAAATCGTGGCAGTTATTTCGGCCTGTTTGTCAAAGGAGGAGACAGCCGGGTCCTTGTTGTGATGGACTTGGTTCCAAGATCTTCCATTTACTTGGGAGGCAACAGGAGGCTGTCTGGGGTTTTCTTTCGACAGTTCATCTGTGTAGGCCTGAGTGTTTCTTCTCCTTAGGACCCTGGGACCACGTTTTCATCCCCGAGAAACTGAGCCGGGGGTGCATTGTTTAGGGAACCATGACACTGTAGGGCATTTGTCCTGCTGACGATGTTATTTCATGTCTGACTGTCGTCGTGACTCTCCCAAACCAAGTATGACTTTGAGATTTGATCTTATTTTATTTATAAGGGTGACAGAGATCAAGGCAAGGCCACGTTTCATGCAATGTTTCTCACCTGTTCAGCAGTCAGACACAAGGAAATGCGCAGCAGAGTGCTTACATGGCGTGCACCCTGATGTTCCAGCTGAGATGCCTTGCAGGAAGAATGTGTGTGGGTGTCGAAGGTGAGGGTTGGATAGTGGAAGTTGTAGCTGTAACCTTGAGAGAAGCGATGGTCAACTCAGTGTTGTCTGTGACAGTTGTTTTTGTAAAATCAGTTTAATAGTTAAAAAATATAGAAAAGTTTTACCTGTTTCTTTAAAATCTGTGCTGATATGCATTACCTAAACTGTTGTTATGATTACGGTCTAATTAATTTCCATGCATGCACACACTCAGAAAAAGGGCAGAAGATTGTGTG
This sequence comes from Redunca redunca, assembly GCA_006410935.1. Taxonomy (NCBI): domain Eukaryota; kingdom Metazoa; phylum Chordata; class Mammalia; order Artiodactyla; family Bovidae; genus Redunca; species Redunca redunca. The sequence continues at coordinate 513,935 of SJYQ01001490.1, forward strand.
TTATTCTTTTTCTCTGAATAACTTATGAATTAGATTTAAGTTCATTCTTTTTTTTTCTTATATTTTTAAAAAACTTTTTAAAATTTTGTTTTGGGGTATAGCCAGTTAACAAGCACGTATTGTTATTTCCCATTTTCAGATGAGGAAATTATAGCTCAGACAGCCACATAAATCATACGTGTAGATAAGTGTAACTAATGTTGAAAGTAAAAGACTTCAGTTTTATTTAAAAAATTTTTATATCTGCTGCTAAATGTTATTTTCTAATAAATAACAACCTTTAAGAAGCTACAGCTTAGTTCTCAGTTCTGAAATTCCTTCTCTGAGGAATTTTTGAGCACTGGTGATGTATCACTTATGCAGCCAACATGAAAGTGAAATAGCACATACAGTAATGTGACCTTTTAAAGATGCGACCTAGAGGACACCTGGGAATTATTACTGACTCGCAGTCATGAGAGGGTCTAGTTTTTTGGCATTTGAGGGCAGAAAGGTTTATCATATGACCTTGATTAGTGTTCTCTAGTATCACGTTATTGTAGATACATAGCCTAGTATGTATGACAAACAATGACATAGAGTTTGAAACATTTACAGAGATGATATGTGTGTATAATTAAACCATATTTTTAGAACTTGTATACCTTTAAAAATCAGAGTCTACAGATGCACAGATCTCAGTCAGATCTTCACTTTTATCTCCATTATAAGACAGTTTTTTTTAAGAAGAGAAGCTTCTGACTCTAGTTAAGCTAGATAATTTGGCGTACATATTTTAATTTTTTTTGAAATGTGTTTGTTGGTTTATAGCATCATAAAGCTAATAATAAAATAGTTCATGCATCTGATTGGTTGGTTGGTTGCTTGCTTTATCCATTCTCTGCCTTATTTGAAATGAGGTAAAAGAAGATTTTGAATTAAAAGATTTTGCAGCAGTCCAAATAGGTAACAGGGGCTTGGAATATGTTAGTTCTTCTAGATCTTTCAGATCTAGATCTTCTTTCAGATCTAAGATGGCTATTTTAATGGCTAAATTCCTCTGGAAACCCACAGTTCTTTGCTTTTAATATGCTTACTGTTTTTTTGTCTTCTGTAGAAATTTCTCATTTTAGGAATCCCAGGATAGAGAGGTAGCAATAACAGCTTATCATTGACATATATATCAGTATCACACCCAGACCTATTTTAAACTCTGTGACTTTTCATAGTCATCACACCCTTAATGATCTGTTATGTACAATACCAAAAAAAAGTGTATTTTGTAAAAAAACAAAAAAGATATTTCTATTACTCTGTAACTTTGGGTATGTGATCTGGAGTATAGTTTACTCCCTGAAATATTCTTTCAATATGAAATGTAGCTTTCACTCAAAGTCATCTCATCAGTGTCACATAAATAGTAAATTTAATGGTAATCGGAGTTAGATATGAACAAAGCTTAATCCCAGAAAATTTTGTTCAGTGTTGGAGTTTAGCCATTAGGCTGTCTTTGTTAATGTGTGAAATGAGTCTGTCTTAACCATGAAGCATGCCAGTACAAGACTTTCTTGGTATTTCACTAATTAAACTCTTTGGGATGGAATCCAGGGTGAGCCTTTCTTACATCTGTCTGTATGAGTTTTTTTTTTTTTTTTTTTAATGTACAAGAAGGGCCTGAGAGCACAGAAAATTATAAAACTATATCAGAGTTCCTGATTATTAAGTTGTATATTTAAAGTGAAAAACTTTTAATCTTATTTCTCCTTAAGTTTTGGATTCAGCTTAAGCATTAAGCCCCCCTAAACAGTCAATTGGATGTTCAAACAGTAATTAAAATTCCTTGAAACACTTAAAGCTCTGTTTATAAATGTAATACAGTCAATATCTTTTAAAATATATATTTAAAGTGACAAACCTGGGACGACTGCAATCAGAACAAGCAAAGCCTTTCCAGATAGTTAATTTTAGAAGTCACCTGTTATACTTTTAGTTTCCATTAGTGATTAGCTTTCTTTATACAGTCTCATATTTTCAAATCAGTTTCTTTCACTCACATGTGCTGTTTCCCCTCATCTTGCTCTCTCTTTTCTTCCCTGTTTCCCTTCCTTTTAAGATAAGGTCTTTAGAGTACTTCTCTCAGTCCCCTAATCCCCCATGAGTCTTTTGTTTATCACCATTTTGCCCCTTTGCTCAGTAGTAAAGAATCCTTTCTCCGGCAATGCAGGCAACGCAGGTTCAATACCTGGGTCGGGAAGATTCCCTGAAGAAGGGAATGGCAGCCCACTCCAATATTCTTGCCTGGGAAATCTCATGGACAGAGCAACCTGTTGGGCTATAGTCCACGGGGTCGTGAAGAGTCAGACATGACTTAGTGATGATACAGCAAATTCTGTCCCCACCCCCAAGCCCAGTGTTTTACTGAAATGATTTTACTATCTTTTGCCATTCAGTCAGATTTAGTTTTATGTGTCATTGTTTCCTCTCCTTTTTAATCATATTCCATCTTAAAGTGTCTGTTCTGGTCCCTTTGTTATTTAGTTGATATTTTCTTGAATCTTTTGTTCAGATAAATTCTATGAGTGATGTACTCTGATTTCTTGCCTATAGTCACTGCTGTTTTTATTTATTTTTTTCTTTTCCTTTGTAGGTAACTTATTCTTTCTGAATGCTTGTAAAATTTTCTTTTTATTCTTAGTTATACGTATTTTGTCATCAAATCTTCAGTTGGACGCCAGTGACTTTCAGTCTATCGATTTAAGTCTTCTCATTAGGAAAGATTTTTAGAATTTTATTATTAGTTTAATTATTACCTCTTTTATCAGTAATAATTTTCTCCTCATGGAATCTATTTATTGCGTATTTGATCTCCTTAGTGTTTCCTTCATGATGTATCTGTCATTGTTGTTTTTCAGTTGCTAAGTCATGTCTGTTTGTGACCCCGTGGACTGAAGCACGCCAGGCTTCCCCGTCCTTCACCATCTCCCTGAGTTTGCTCAAACTCATGTCCATTGAGTCGGTGATGCCATCCAACCATCTCATCCCTTGTTGCCCCCTTCTCCTCCTGCCTTCCATCTTTCCCAGCATCAGGGTCTTTTCCAATGAGTCAGCTCTTTGCATCAGGTGACTGATTTATCTTCATATTTTGATTTTATGATTTGAGGTATTTCTTATACTTGTTCTTTAGTCCATTGATTTCATCTTTTTCTTTAATCTTTCAGATTCAGTTTGAAGTAATTTTTAGGTGTTCTTGTTCTTATGTATCACTGACTTAATATTTATATAATAATTTAGGTTATTGTCTTTTCTGCTTTAACTTTGCATCTTTGTTCTCTAAGGATGCATGTTCTGTTTGTTCTGACTGAAAGAATTGCAGCTTTTTACTGCTCAGGTCAATATTGCCTTTCTCTGTGTCTTCCCCCTTCGGATCTTCTCCAGTGGTCCCATGATGCTGTAGCTTCTGCTCTTCTTTTCTTAGGTGAACACACCTTTGTTAATAGCCCTAGTCCCTCTAATTGATTGTTAAATTTATTCACAGAGTAATTTTCCAGTTTTCATTAATTCCTTGGGGGCAAGCACCTCTTTTGTTGTGGGGAGAAGTGGGAGTGTAGCCTCCTTGAGCCTCTGCTATTCTCCACTGGTTTACCAGTCAGTGTGATCCCGTCTGCTTCTTTGTCTTCCAGAAGTTGAAGATTTCTGGCCTGCTAATCCCACCCAATGTTAATCTTTTAAGGATTTATTTTCCTGTTATTTGGCTTACTGCCTTTTCAGAGATTTGGAGAAGGAAAGCTCTATTTCTCAACATATATGCAGTCTTGAATGGGAAGTTCACTGGTAGTCTTTTTCACGGCTTTTGAGGGAAAGCTTCTGAGGGGAGCATTCAGCGAGGCCGAATCTTGGTGTCTGTCACTCAGTCCAGTGGGTCTCAAGAGGTGAGAATTGCTTGTTTCAGTGTCCTCTTCAGGCTGGGCGGTGGGTTCTTCTAGTAGAAAGCGGTCCATCACATCTGGAATGCCTGAGATGTGTTAATACATTTCAGTTTTCCCATGTGCAAAACAGAGCTACTAACAGTATATCTAACAGTAACCAGTTAGAAAACATAATGGAAGAAAAGGTGCCATTTTTAAGAGCAACAACAAAGATGAAATGCTCAGAAATAAACTTACTAAGGAACTCCAAGACCTATGTGAAGAAAATTTAAAATATTGCTGAAGGACATAGAAGTTTGGAACAAAAGAAAAGATATATACCTTGTTCATAACAAAATAGTCAACATCATAAAGATGTTTATTATAAAATTAATGTGATAATAACAATGCTTTTTTAAAAACCTAGGTAAATTGGATTTGAAACAAATTGACCTTGACTAAGTAATTGAGTCAAGAAACTTTGGGGAGAAGAAAAAAGCAAGGCTAGGAAGAGGATTAGTGCAACCAGATGTTATGGTATGAAGTCTCAGTGATTAAAACCTTGTGGTATTGGTATGAATAGAGGGCATAGGGGGGTGAAATGGGAAGCCTGGAAATTTACCCTAATACATAGGAAGATATGGTAAAGATGGCTTCTCCAAAGCCAACGGGAACATTAAGTACTATTCAATGAATACTTTGGGGGAAAACTGAATATGCAGCTGTGAAAAATAAGGAAAATTGGAGACCTGCCTCATACCAAGGATAATTTCCAAATGATTGAAGAAGGTATAATGTATTAAATGAAACCACGAAAAATTCAAAAGAAAACATGGGGAAAAAAAAAGGTTTTGGCATTTTGAAATGACTTAAAATGCAAAACTCAGAAAGGGTTATGAAATTCGGCTACATAAAATATAAAACATCTGCATTATAGAAAACAAAATAAGCAAGGACAAATGACAGCCTGTTAAAAATACTTGGAATTCTTATTACAAATGAAGAAATAATCTCTTTAAATAATTTAAAAAAACCAAAAATCCAGAAAAATGGGCTACTTTATAAAAGGAATTTTTTTCGTCATTGAGTATTTGCCTTTCATAAACTGAACATGTCTTGAAATGATATCTTATAAACTTGTAGTATAGTTTGTAATAGTGAAAGGTTGGAAATAATTGAAGAATTCACTAGCAATGGATGAGTTAAATTATGGAAAATCTATGATATTCCACAGTGGAATATTGCACAGATGTAAAAATAGCAAAGAAGCTCTTTATATACTGATATGGAAAGTCCTTCAGAAAATATTAGGAAACTACACAACAGTGTAAAACATGATACTTTTTATGTAAAAAGTGTTGCAGTCCATGGGGGCACACCTTGGCTACTGAACAACATGGGCTTTCCTGGTGACTTAGACAGTAAATAATCTCCCTGCAATGGGGAGACCATGGTTTGATCCTTGGGTCAGGAAGATTCCCTGGAGAAGGGAATGGCTACCCATTCCAGTATTCTGGGGACTTCCTGTGGGCTCACCTGGTGAAGAATCTGCCTGCAATGTGGGAGAACACGGCAATGCGTGAGACCCAGGTGTAAAGATTAGGGTGGAGATGAAGGAATAAAGTTATTCTCCTATCTTTTACACAAAGAGTAGCATATTTATACATTGCTTTTTGTGGATATATTCTTTAATATGAAAAATTATATATGAATATATATATATTCATAAAGTCTAAGAGAACATTTAAAAGTGGGGAATTTAATGGGCAGACTGGAGACAGGGAAGGGAGGAAGATATTTTGCTATATACCTATTGATACTTTTTAAAAATTGTACGTACTAAGAATTTTATCAGGCATTTTCATTTGGAAATCACCAAAACTCTGCCTTCAGTAAACCTCCATTCTGTTTTCAGTGTTAGAAGTTCAGTTTAGCTTTGGAAGTTTAGTGTTCACTTTAGTTCAGTGTTAGTGTTAGAAGTTCAGTTTCTTTATTTTCTGGGAATTCTGGGAATATTAGATTTATGTAAGCACTTAATAGACCATATAAACCAGCCGGAACAGAGCTTTAATATTTTAAGGGGCTTTACAATCTATTTATTAATTATGTTCTGAAGGTAGGAAAGTCTATTACTCCCTATGATGACATACTAACTTTTATCACTTACAGACACATAGCCACCTTGTAGCTTCAGTTTTACAACTTATAACGCCAAACTGACTACTTCAGGTATGTCCCAAAGATGTTCTTCTCTGCAGTAGAATTTAAATACATTCTTTCACAAGCAGACAGAAAGAGACTAAAACCAGAAATAGACAGAAACAAAGACTGTGGGGAATCAAAGAGAAAAGCAGAGTTGTGTTGCTGCCTGGGATTTACTCCAGAGATCAAGAAAAGATACGCTCATGAGTAAGCAGTCCCTAAGGTCACTTCTCAAGAAATGTGTCTCTTAGGCTTCTCTGTGGAACTTTTATACTATCAAGTATAGTTTTCTTTTTTGTTATGAACAAGAATCTCAAAAAATATAAAGTGAGTGTGTGTCCGTATCAAATAGTTTTTTAATGAGGGAAAAAGCAAGTTGGTAAAGCTTGTTCGCACAATTTAAAGAAAGTGCTGCTGTCTCTTCTTTTCCCTTTGGATGGGAAATGTCCAGGTCTAGATGTATCCTTTGGATTGTAGTCATTGGAAGGCTTTCTTAGAAATGGGAATTCTTATCAGAGTCTTTCTTGTTTTGGTCTCTAGGAAGATGAAGTCCTCAGTACATTCTGAAGAGGATGATTTTGTTCCAGAACTACACAGAAATGTTCACCCTCGAGAGCGGCCTGACTGGGAGGAAACACTTAGTGCAATGGTAAATCAGTTTTATGCAAATGTGTGTATGTATATTTTACTTGCAGAAAGAAAAGGAACAGGGGAAGCATTACTCACAGAAACAAAATTTTTTGCTGTTGCTCATTTATTCAGGAAATACCTGTTGAGCAAATAATCTATTCAAGGCACTCTTCTAGACTCTCGGACAGAGCTGTGAATAAAACACACACATTTCCTGCCTTTGTGGAGCTTATATTTTAATGAGGTAGGAGAGGTAGCAAATAATTAGGCATATAGTATGTCACGTGGCGGTACACGCCATTGAAGAAATAATGCGGAGTGGTGGGGTCACAGAGTGGCGGAACATGGTGTGAAGAAGGGTTGCTCGCTATATAGGATGGCAAGACAGCCTCTAGGGGAAGTTAAGGTTGGAGCAGACACCTGAGGGGTGTGAGGGAGTGTGTTTACCTGGGAATAGATCAATTTAGGCAGTGGAAGAAGAAGTTAAAGGCTGTGGCATAGAATTAAAAAGCAAGTTGGAAGAAACACGAGTAGGATGTGGCTGAAACTGAACTGGGAAAAGATGAGATCAGAGAAGTGGTTTCTTGTAGTCCATTGTATGAGGACTTTGGTTTTTTATGCTGAATAAGCTGGGAAACCGTTGGAGGATTTTTAGCCAAGAAGTGACATGATCTGGCTTAAAATTTTATAGGAACTCTCTCATTGCTGTGAGTAGGCTAAAGAAGGAGGCACAGGGGGAGGAGATAGACCAGTTGGAAGATTGTTATAATAGATGGACAATGATGGTAGCTTGAACCAGGATGGTAGATGTAAAAAAATGGCTAGACTCTGGATGTACCAATAGTTTCACAGATAAAGCCAACTATTTTTTTTTTTAACTAATGAATGAACATAGAGAGTGAGATAAAGAGACATCAAGGGTGACTTCAAGTTTTTTGACTGATCAACCTGAAGAATGGAGTTTACATTCACTGAGATACTGGAAAAGCAGTTCTTATTTGTTAATAGGTGGAAAATTCCTTTGCAGTGTAGTTTTTCCACAGAAGTTTGGGTTATCCATTTAATCTTTTATAACTTTTTGTAATTCATATCCATCAATAAGAACAATGAAATTTGTTTTGTGGAGAATAACATTTTATTTAATTAAAGTTAAAAGTGATTCTGATCCAAATTGAATGCAAATGTTCATTTATCATTGCAGGTTCGTCATAAGATTTTACATGTTTCATTTTTGAAAAATGCCTTTTCACTCATGGATTGCCAGATATTTCAGTTTATTAGCATATGATTTTACTTGAGCATATTTGTTGTTTATAAGGCATTTACAGAATTCTATTAGTTTCTTCTCTTGATATTTTCCTTTTAGCATAATGTAACATTACAAATTTGTACTCTAAGAGATGTGAAATAGGCCCCCCACACCTCCCTATTGAATCAAATAATCCCTGGAGGTGCCAACATGCCATTGAAAGGCTATTCAATAAATTATTTTGTCCATGTAAAAATTTTTCACAGTTTTCTCCTGTATTTTGATAACCTGCAGTAAATCTACATTGAGTTTATTGAATGAGAGGAAAGGTGATGTTTGTTATGTGGTGGTTCGTTTACTCTGTATTAAAATGTCATATGCTGTATACATGGAAAGTGACTGAATTCTGTTTCCTGGAGTTCCCATTGATTTGTCTATGGAGATTACTGTTTGTATCATATGTTTTTAGCATCTTTATTTTTACATTGGTACTCTAATTTTTTTATGTGTAAACTTCTTGAAGGCAGGTACTATAATTCCATATTTTCTTTAAAAATGATTATATTCAATAAATAGTACATTGCAAGGTTGCAAAAAGTGTACAGTGAATGACGAAAAGGATATAAATGAGATTTGAACTGCTATTTTACTACACTTTCTCTAGAAGGTTATACTAATTTTAATGAAAAAGTAAGAGTAAAGAAAGTTGGGAACCTTTTTCTCTTTCAATAATAGTCTGTATTAAATATTATATTGAGAATAAAATTTATTATTAAGAGAAACCCTTATANTTCAGGTATACAATATAATGTTTCTGTATATGTGTATATTGTGAAATGTTCACCATGAGTCTAGTTAATATCCATTACCAATACATAGCTGCAGATTTTTTTTCTGGTTGAGAACTTTTAAGATTTACTCTTTTAGCAACTTTCAAATACACGATACTGTAAATTTTGTGTATTACTATAGTAACCGCACTGTACTTTATATCCCAGGACTTACTTATTTAAATAGCTGGAAGTTTGGACTCTTTGACTACCTGAATCCATTTTGCTTACCTACNATACACGATACCGTAAATTTTGTGTATTACTATAGTAACCGCACTGTACTTTATATCCCAGGACTTACTTATTTAAATAGCTGGAAGTTTGGACTCTTTGACTACCTGAATCCATTTTGCTTACCTACCTTTACAGCCACCAATCTGCTCTCTGTATCTTTGGTTCAGTTAAATTAATTATATATTTTTAAAGCTTCCACATATAAGTGAGATCATATGGTATTAGTCTTTCTCTTTTTCACTTATTTCACTTAGCATAATGCCCTCAAGGTCCATTTATGTTGTTGTAAATGGTAAGATTTCTTTCTTTTTATGGCTGAATAATATTCCTTTGTTGTATATATACCACATTTTCTTTATCTATTCATCAATCAGTGAATACTTAGGTTGCTTCCATTTTTTGGCTAATGTGAAGAATTCTGCAATGAATAAAGGGATGCAGACACTTTTTCAAATTAGGGTGTTCATTCTCTTAAGATAAATACCCAGAAATGGAATTGCTGAATTATATGGTAGTTCCAGTTGTCATTTTTTGTGGAACCTCCATAATGTTTTCTGAAGTGGCTGGATCAGTTTGTATTTATACTACAAGTGCACAAAGGTACTGTTTTCTTTTTTCTCCACATTCTTGCTGATGCCTGTTTCTTTATCTTTTTGATGGTAACTGTTCTAACGGGTATGAAGTGATAACCTGTTGTGGTTTTGATTTGCATTTCCCTGATGGTTAGTGATGTTGAGCGCCCTTCCATGTACAGGTTAGCTGTTTGTAAGTCTTCTCTGGAAAAATGTCTATTCAGAACCTCTACCCATTTTTCTAATTGGATTTCTTCTTCTTCTTTTTTTTTTTTTTTTTTTATTAAGTGAGTTCTTTTATATTTTGAATATTAATCTCTTAATAGATATATGATTTGTAAAAATTTTCTCCCATTTTATAGGTTACCTTTTCAGTTGGTTGATGGTTTCCTTTACTGTGCTAAAGCTTTTTAGTCTGATGTAGTCTCACTTGTTTACTTTTGTTTCTCTTGCTTTTGCTTTTGTTATCAAATGCAAAAAATCACCTCCAAGATTGATATCAAGGAGCTTGCTGCGATGTCTTTTCTTAGGAGTTTAATGGCTTCACATATTATGTTCAAGTCTTTAATCCTTTGGAGTTAGTTTTTGTGTGTGTTATAAGATAGTGGTTCAGGTTTGTTCTCTTGCATGTGACTGTCCAGTTTTCCTGACACCGTTTGTGAAGACACTGTCCTTTTTCCATTCTGTACTCTCGGCTTCTTTGTTGTATTTTATTGGCAGTATACAAGTGGATTGATTTCTGGGCTTTTTATATTTTTCCATTCATCTTTGTGTCTATTTTTATGTCAATATCATACTGTTTTGAGTACTGTAGCTTTATAATATAGTTTGAAATCGGGAAGCATGATGCTTCCAGCTTTGTCCTTCTTTCTCAAGGTTGCTATGACTCTTCCATGTCTTTTGTGGTTCCATACAAATTTTAAAACTGTTTTATTTTTGGGAAAAATGCCTTTGGAATGTTGGTAAGGATTGCAGTAGATCTAAAGATTGCTTTGAATAGAGTAAGCATTTTAGCAGTATTAATTCTCCCAATCCATGGGCATCTTTCTTTTGTTTGTGTCTTTTTTACTTTTTTTTCACCCATGTCTTACAGTTTTCGGTGTTCACATCTTTTGCCTCTTTTGTTAAGTAAATTCCTGGGTATTCTTTTTATTCAATTTATTGAATCTCAGTTGTAAATGAAATTGCTTTAATTTCTCTGTTAGTTCACTGTTAGCTTATAGAAATGGAACTGATTTTTGTATAGTGATTTTTGCATCATGAAGCTTTGCCAGCTTTATTCTAAGAGTTGTGTGTGTGTGTGTAGTCTTTAGGATTTTTTTTTATATAATAATATCATGTCCTCTGTAAATAGTGATTGTAAATTTGTTTCTTTTCCTTGCCTAATTGCTCTGGCTAGGATTTTCAACTGTGTTGAATAGATGTGACAAGATGAGCATTGTTGTCTTTTTCCTGATCATAGGGGAAAAGTTTTTATCTTTTCATTGTTGAATATGATGGTATCTGTGGCTGTGTCAGATACAGCCTTTATTATGTTGAGATATATTTGCTCTGTACTTCACTTTGTTGAGAGTTTTTTTTTTAATATCATAAATGGATGTTGAATTTTGTCACATGCTTTTTCTCCATCTATTGAGATGTTGTGTGATTTTTTTTATTCTTTATTTTGTTAATGTCATGTATCATGTTGATTGATTTGCAGATGTTGGACCAGGCTTGTATCCCTGGATTAAATCCCACTTGATCAAGGGTGTGTGATCCTTTTGATGTATTGTTAAATTTGCTTTGCTAATATTTTGTTGAGGCTTTTTGTATTAATGTTCACCAGAGATACTGGCCTGTAATTTTCTTTTCTTGTTGCATCCTTGTTTTGCTTTGGTATCAGTGTAACTCTGGACTTTTAATATGAGTTTGGAAGAGTTTCCTCCTTTTTTATATTTTGGAAGAGTTTGGCAAGAATTGGTATTGATTCTTCTTTCAATCTTTGGTAGAATTCACTGGTTAAACCACCTGGTCCTGGACTTTTGTTGATTGGGAGCCTTTTAATTACTGATTTAATCACTATAGTGGTGATTGACCTGTAGTACATAGTCATTTTTAAGTCAAAAGAGGAGTAATTGTAAACCTTAAAAGAGGCCTCTGTCCTTTTGTGATTTATGGCTTATGATTTATTTATTACTCTTCATAAATTTGTAGCTAAAACTTAAAAGTTTTTAAAGAAATCTCTTAAAAAGCTATAGAATTTTTCTAAATTACTGATTGAGATACTTATTTGCAGTTATTTAACAGTGAAATCATTTAGTAAATAAATATTAGGATCTTAAAAATATAAGGTAAAAAACTTAAAAAGAGAGAATCTTTCACCAGTTTTAAGTATTTTGACTTAAATTGTCATTTAAGTTAAATTCTCAGTTTTTTCCATTCACTTTATTTTTAGTATTGATCATTTCAAAATTCTCAAAATGGAGCCTGTTAATTCTTGAAATTTTTTGTTAGGAACAATTTCTCACTTCAGTTTCCTTTTCTACTTTAAAGTAAATGTGTTCAAGGCTCAGGGCTAAAAGCAGGTCATGTTGTAACAGATGAGCTTATTATTGATAAAATAAGGTCAGTGGTCTTGGTTGAAAATGTTCACAAACATGCTAACAACCAGAGTCAGGAAAATTAAAACCAGTTATAAATTCTGAACTTCCAAAATACAAAAAAATTAAAAAGGAAGACAAAAGGTTAATGCTAAGTGTTGTCAGCATTGCTTGTGCTCAGCCACACTCTGTCCCCCTTTCTCCCTCTCTCTGCCCTCTCCCTGATTCCCTCCCGCCCCGCCCCATTTCTCTCTTTCACACACACACACACACACACCTACNCACCCCCAGCCGTACTATCCCTCTGGGTCATCCCAGTGCACCAGCCCCGAGCATCCTGTATCATGCATCAAATCTGGACTGGCGATTCATTTCACATATGATATTATACATGTTTCAGTGCCATTCTCCCAAATCATCCTACCCTCGCCCTCTCCCACAGAGTCCAAAAGACTGTTCTATACATCTGTATCTCTTTTGCTGTCTCACATGGGTTATTGTTACCATCTTTCTAAATTCCATATATATGCGTTAGTATACTGTATTGATGTTTTTCTTTCTGGCTTACTTCACTCTGTATAATAGGCTCCAGTTTCATCCACCTCTTAATGAGTATTTTCTAAAGGAGAAATTTCTTAACTTTTGATTTAGAGCGACAGAATGAAATGGTTTGAGCTAGGTACTTTCAATAGAAATATAAGAAAATTTATTTTATCAAAGAATAATATGTAGGTGAAGATGTTTATCAGACAGTTGAGGAATAGTGCTATATTTTCCTTTTAATTTTGTTAACTGATTCTTAAAAGAATTAATGATACCACTTTTTATGCCTGGGACATTTCTGGACTATGGGAAAATATTGCTGGACAAAACTTACATGGTTATAGGTATGTTTGAACTGTTGATTCAACAATTGATTGAATCAACTTGTTGAACTGTTGGTTCAAAAATATTTTCTCAAATCCGCTCATGCTTCCTGGACCATTGGTTCTTTTGCCTAATTATTACCATTTTGTGTTTCTAGGCAGAGTCTTCCTGTCAGGCCCATTTAGATAGCCTTGACTTTACCTCTGTGTCACGTTTCTACCTCCTGTTTAGTAGTTGTGGTTGCCGAGGTGTGTGGTCCCTAGTATGTCTGCCTGTGTGGATCATAGACCTGGCAGGCTTCCTTATTTTATCCTTGGATGTGTGTTAGGAACAATGGCCCATCTAGCACAGAAAGCCTGTTTGCAAAGGACAGGTAATATTTTAGTTTTCATTCTGCCAAATAAAGTCATCACCATTTACCAACCCAGGCCAGTACATTCTATTTTTTGAAAACTGCTTTATATTTAAATTTTGAGTCAATTTATGAATAATTTACACAACAAATGTTGTAAATCCATTATGTTAGAAATTTTAATGTGAATTTAAGTATAGCAGACCTCTTTATGTCAAATGAATTTTGATGCACAGATATCATAGAAGTCAAAAGAATGTTGTCCAGGTTGTTGCAAAATTTTATATAAGTCCTTTAGTCAGTTGAATGACTGACTAGAGGACTCATATTTTTTTTAATAGATGTGTAATCATCAGTCTGAGATGTCATATTAATATATGTGGTCAGTTTCACCCACGTTACTAGAATCTCACATCCCGCTTGCTGTTTATCCACATCCCGCTTGCTGTTTATTCACATCCAGCATTTAATGTGTCTAATCATTGTAAAAAGTCTTTGTCAGTTTTCTCTTTTCTGTTATGGATGAAAAGTGAAAAATATGGAATTCTTACATGTATTCAATCAAAACAAAATGCCAAAATCAGCAAGCTTTTCAAGTATGTTTTTTCTACTGAGGTATAATTGATTTATAATGTTATATGAATTTCAGGTATACCACATAAAGTACCTTCTTTAAAGATGATGCAACAATTTGGGCAGCATAACATAAAAACTAGGTAATGATTTATTTCACTACTGCATCAATGTTGTAGGTCAGTGGTTGACAAATTCAACTTACTGGCTGCCTGTTTTTGCAAGTAAAATTTTTTTTAGCATGAGTCTATATTAAGTCGTTTACAGATGGCTGCTTCTGTGTTGTAAAATAGTTGAGTTGTGGGAGAGACAGTGTGGTCCATAAACTTAAAATATTTACCCTCTGATCCTTTAAGAGAAAGTTTGCTAACTCCTTTTCTCTGTGTTTCCTTTCTTTTCATTTTTTTTAAAAAAAGCTGTATTTTTAAAATTTTATACTTTTCTAGTGTGGTAGGATTAAGAATGATGAGAGGCACTGATGAAATAATACCTAGGAGTTTGAAGGAACTCTGTCTAGAGTAAAGGAAAAATAATACTGAGATCCTATATTAGGTTTATGAAAAGGTTCAATGAATCCATAATGTAATTGCAAGATGGAATGAGTTCTATTTCATTACTAAAGAATATAATAACATTTTTTCCCTTTGGAAGCCCTGTAGGATAGAATAAGAAGACTCTGAACAATTGATATCAACCCTTATAAATAAACTAAGGAAGTTTAACTGTTGTTAACCTTATAGCAAGTTTAACCATAGTAAGGACAAAAACCTCGGACAAAATGGGTCCTGTTGTTCCTGATGGTGTTTAGATATCCAGTGTTAATTCTTGTAAGTTCATACATTGTTACCTCATATTTTTCAAAAGTCAACGATTTTAACATTTAATCTGTCTTGGCTAGTTTTTTCTTTTTTTAAACATTTTTAAAATTTGGGATGATGTCATGCATCTCCTCCCTTTTTTATTTTATTGAGATATGAAATTGAAGTGTAACACTGTATTAGTTTCAGGTACACAGTAGTATGATTTGATATTTGTATACACTGAAAGATCACAACAGTAAGTCTGATGATTTGATATTTGTATGCTTTGTGAAAGATCACAGTAGTAAGTCTGATTCACATCTGTAACCATACATAGTTAACAAATCTTTTTTTTTTTTTCTCCTTGTGATGAATACTGTTGAGATCTACTCTCTTAGCAATTTTCAGATGCCCAAGACAGTGTTAGGAATTACAGTTACTGTCCTGTACATGTACATTAAGTTCCCATGGCTTTTTTGTTTTATTGCCGGAAGTTTGTATCTTTTGACCTCTTCACCTTTTTCACCTACTGTCTCCCCATTCCCACCTTTGGCAACCACCAGTCTGTTTTCTGTATCTATGAGCTTGGTTTTGTGTTGTATTGATTTGATTTTAGATTCCACATGTAGATGAGACCATACAGTATTTGTCTTTTTCTGACTTAACTTGACTTAGCATAATGCCCTCAAGGTCCATCTAAGTTGTTGAAAATGGCAAGGCTTTGTTCTTTTTAAAGGTTAAGTAATAGTCTATTGTGTGTATTTATCTTCTTTGGGAATCCCGTCTTCAGTTCAGTTCAGTTCTGTCGCTCGTGTCAGACTCTTTGTGACCCCATGAACTGCAGCACGCCAGGCCTCCCTGTCCATCATCAACTCCCGGAGTTCACTCAGACTCACGCCCATCGAGTCCGTGATGCCATCCAGCCATCTCATCCTCTGTTGTCCCCTTCTCCTCCTGCCCCCAACCCCTCCCAGCATCAGAGTCTTTTCCAATGAGTCAACTCTTCGCATGAGGTGGTCAAAGTACTGGAGCTTCAGCTTTAGCATCATTCCTTCCAAAGAAATCCCAGGGCTGATCTCCTTCAGAATGGACTGGCTGGATCTCCTTGCAGTCCAAGAGACTCTCAAGAGTCTTCTCCAACACCACAGTTCAAAAGCATCAATTCTTCAGCACTCAGCCTTCTTCACAGTCCAACTCTCACATCCACACATGACCACAGGAAAAACCATAGCCTTGACTAGACGGACCTCCCTACTGCATTATTTGACATTGGCTATAGCAATTTTTTTTTTCTGTGACAAGCCATAGATTGTATAGCATAAGTTTGTCTTTTTAAGATAGATATTTGGATTTGCTGTTTGCTTTCTCTGGAGTGTGAAGAATCTTTTGATTTTCCAGTTTCTGTTGTTAAAATGATGCAGCTGAATGTATCACTAAAAGTAAAAAATCACTAAGAAAACTGGCAGACTAAGGGTAGTTTGGAGGTATTACATAGATGGAACTTTCAAATATTAGTGTGAAAAATGTATGTTGTGATCTCCTAATTATGTTCACATTATCACTTAAATTTTTATTAATCATCATAATCAGAGTTATTTTGTTCCAACAGCTTTGAGGGGAGAATTTGTGCTGAGGCACATATTACAATAATGATTTCAAAATGTGATTATAAGAGAATGAAAATTCTTAGTTTGACAGAAAATTTTTCCTTTTACAGTAAGGTTAAATATTTTTAGGTGACTGTTTTTCCTTGTTCTTAGCAATTTTAAGAGATTCTAAGAGATATAATTTTAAGAGATTATTAAAGAAGTATGTATTTCTTTTGGTATGGAGTTAGCAGGACCATTAAAATGATCTATAATCCGCTTTTTAAAATGTATTCATAATAAAGGAATGGTCATAAATCTTTTGTCTTTGTTTTTTTAAGGCCAGAGGAGCAGATGTTCCAGAAATTCCTGGAGACCTTAGTCTTAAGACGTGTGGCAGTACAGCCAGTATGAAGGTTAAACATGTGAAAAAGTAAGTATAATATTACAGTTAGTTTTAAGTGAGTTCCAATAAATGAAAATCAGTTCTTTAGTTCTCCTAAAACTTTTATCCAGATTTCTTACTAAATGAGCTCTTACTGTCCATACGTTGAATAATACTGTTATGACTCAACTGTCAGAACAGGTCTGAAGATTACGTGTCTAAAAATATACTTTAATTTTGTTCTTGGAATAACTTTCATGTTATTTTCTGTTAGGTTACGTTTGTTCAATAGTAACAATCCAAGTATATCTTTTTTGGTACATTTAATACATGCTCTCAGTCATTTAGAAAAGTCAGTTTTGGTAGTTTGAGTTAGGATATTGCTGTTTCTCAGCACTGCATTTGACAAAGCCTGACGTGGATGCCAGTGTTAGACTCTGAAGTGAAATATCTGAGGGTATCCATTTCAGTTTTAGACAGAAAAGGCATCTTTTCACCTGGTAAAGGGTTAGATAGCTATATTTTAATCCTAAGTGGAGGAAAGACAAGGATAAAATTTTCATTCTGCATCCAGACCCACCAATCCAGGACTGATGGGCTGTGACAACATTCACAGGTAAACACTGGTTTTGTGTTTTGTGGTGGGAATGCTGCTTCTGCTTAGAGCAGGCTGTTCACAGTCTCCATGACATTTACCGAAAGCATAGTCTTTCCAGGGCCATTGACGTGGGTCAAGATCAGGACAGTACTGTAGCGATGCTTTTTATTTTATTTTATTTTATTTTTTTGGTTTTGGCCTGTGCACTGAATGTAATTTCCGTTTGACTCTGTGTTTCTGAAAAGGTTTGAGTAGATCTATGTGCTCACGCGCATGTGCTTATTAAACGTTTTGCTTGCTGCACGAGCTCTTAGACCCGTCTTATTTCCTCCTCAGGCTTAGTGATTCCGACTGTTCCGGGATCTTCTCTCATGTATTTCGTCTACTGCAGGTTGCCCTTCACTAAAGGTCACTTTCCGAAGATGGCTGAATGTGCACATTTCCATTACGAGAACGTGGAGTTTGGCAGCATACAGGTATATTTGAGATATTTCCTACATACTGAAGCGAGGCGTATTTGTCTTTATCTGTATATCCGATAGGTGACACCTAGAAGTAGTTTTTCCTATTGATGTCTTGTTGGTTGATGTGAAAATTTCTGTTCTTTTCTCTTGACCAATATTTGACATGTGATGAGTCCTATTTCAAGTAGTATTTCAAGAAACAGTATAATCCAATCAGTGTTAATTTCAGAATTTCTGTCAGATTCCTAGACTGTTCTGCAGCACGAACTGTGTTAGTGCTTACCTGACTCCTGTATGGGTTGTAGTGGTGATGGATAAATCAGTCAGGGTGAAGGTAGAGTAGGATTAGGCAGAGATGTGCCAATGGAATTTTTTTTCAATGTTTTTCTTATTGTGAAGTATATTACGTGTAGCCATGTATATAAAACACATACATTTATACATATGTATTATATACATATTTATGTACATTTTAAAGTCTAGGTTAAGAGAGAAATTTCTTGTGTCCCTCTTGTTGTTGCATTTGTCTTTCCTACCCCAGTGGTTACTTATACCATTACTTTTGTAGTATTTATTACCTTACATCTTTTAAATAGTTTTACTGTCTATATGCATTCCTAATCAATATGGTACTTAGCTTTACTTGTTTTTGAGCTTTATGTAATTGGAATTATTCTAATTTGTTCAGCAAATATTTACTGAGCAAATACTATGTATGAGGCACTGTTTTAGGTGCTTTGGCTGTGCTAGTGAATAACAGCAACCAAAATCAAAGACCCATTCTTAAAGAGCATAGAAGATGTCCAAGAATGTAAGAGCTATTGTAAAAAGAGTAGAGCAGGGTAAGAAGGGTCAGGGGTCACTAGGGGTGGGTGGGTAGCCCACCCATCAAACCAGGGTGCGCTTCATTATTGAATGTATTCTTTCTTGCTTCTTTCATTTAACATTGTGAAATTTATTCCTGTGGATGTATACAGATATAGTTTGTTCAGTTTGTTCATAGCTGTGTATTAATTCATAGTGTACATATGTCACAAGTAATTTACCAATTCTTTCATTTGTCTGAAATTTGGGTCATTGTCAGTTTTTGGCTTTAAGTTTAAACAGCATCTCAGTGAACTTTGTTTTACATGAAACCTGATGTACAAATGCCAGACTACTTTTTAAAGTGGTTTACAAATGTATACTTCCATAAGCAGTAAACAGTAGTTGTCCCACATTCTTGGTTGTTTGATACTTGTTAATTTTTACCAATCTGATGGGGACGTAGTTCTCTCTCACTGCATTTTAATTAGCAGTCTCCTAATTTCTGATACAGTTGCCTATCTTTTCAAATGTTTATTGGGCATTTGAGAGTCCTAGTGTTTTAAACTCTAGATCAGCCCTTTGCTTGTTCTGTTTTATAGGTTTGCTTATATTTTTCTCCTTCATTCAGGGAAATGCTCCACATATTTTGGATGTTAGCCTTTTCATGTTGCATCTAGTCCTTTGTTGTTTTTGTATGTGAGCTGAAAATACTTTCTCTCGCACTGTGGCCTGCTTTTTAAAATTTATTCTGCTTTTAGTATGTAGGTTATTTTATTCTTCATTTTATGTAACTGTATATTTGTATAAATCTTCCAACTTGTGGTTTCCCTGTCATATTTCAGATGATCTTCCCTACTCTGAAGTTATGAAGATATTGTCCTAATTTTTTTTCTTAAAGGTTTCATAGTTTTGACTTTAACATTCAGGTTACTTGTAATTGTTATATACGTATAGTGTAAAAGGAGCCATGTTAATAATTTAGAACCTCTAGTGTGACAACCAGTCAGGGGACATAAGCTATAGCACTGGGGCTGAGCCTTGATGCCCTTCTCCTGTGCAGAGAACTGTCCTTATAGTAGTATGGGTCGTTGGTGAAACAGTATTTCAATATTTTAACACTGTGGTACCCACCAGCCTTTTAGAAAAGAGTACAACCTTATTTTAAAGTATGACCAGCTATATTAGTCAGAGTTCTGTAGTGAAACAGAGCAAAATTGTGTGTGTGTGTGTGAATGTGTGTAAGGAGAGAGAGAGAGGTTTTAAGGAGTTGGCCCCTGTGGTTGTAGAGATTTCGTGAGTCCAGACTCTCCAGAGTGGGCTGAAGACCAAAGGCAGAGCTGCTGTTGCAGTTTGAGTCCTCGGGCACTCTGCTGTCAGAGTTCCCTCTGCTTCATGGGAGGTCAGTTTTCTTTTCTGTTAAGACCTGCAACTGACTGGAGGGTAATCTTTTCTCCTTCCCCTTCTCCCTTTCCATTATGAAGGGTAATCTACTTTATACTTTACTCAGAGTCTACTGAATTAAATGTTAATGTCATCTAAAAAAATAGCACTAACATTTGGAATAATGTTTGGCAAAAAGTTGACACATAAAGTTAACTATCACAGTCTACCCCTTTTCAGCCTGGCACTCCTTAAACCACACTTACCACCCAAAAAAACAATAATAAGGTCATATTTCTGTCGAGCATGATGAGCTACTTTTTATACAACTGAAACCACTAACCCTTTTCCTAGAGAAGGATGCTAAGTCCTTGGGTAGTGTTTGCTTTTCTTGATAATCCATAACTAAAATGCTATGATGTAAAGTTAAAAATACTTAAATACCATGATATACATCTTACATCATATAAGGCAATAAGAGGGGGAAGAAAACAAAAGTATTTGCTTCTTGTGCATGCATGCCTGCATGCATCCAAGCATACTACACACGAACATATTCACAATAAAATAAGGGGTAAGTACTCTTAACAAGTATAGTTCTTGGTTCTGTGAATGGTCAGGTTGTAGGTGGTATTACAGTTGCCTTCATCCACTACTCATTCTGTATTTTCCTCAGCAAGAACTTCAGCTGATTGTGGTTCTTTACCTGGTAAGGTGACCCAAATCTTCATTCTGGGCCTGGCCATTAATAGTCCTGCCTGAATTGGGTTCTTGTTATTTTCCATTTAGTTTATGATGGGGTATGATGATATAAGAGACACCCTGGGGGGTCCCATGCAGTCAGACTACCCTGCGTTACTTCCATCACGGTACAATTGACCAGTTTCCCCCATAGTGAGGATCAGTCGTACCAGCCAATAGCATAATTCCCTTCTCTGCTTGTTGATTTAAAGGTGTAAGGAACCCAGAGGAGCTCAACAGCACTCTTAACTTCCAGTTCTGTGTCTTCTAGCGGAAACATTCCTCCCTTTGGAACTAAGACCTCTAGGCCAGCAGAGCATATGGCTGTGATGACAGGAAGCACCAATTTTGCTAGTGAGTCACTAAGAGTAACTTGAGTGGTGCCACTCCCATTTTCCACCCCCTTGATTCCTGGTTCTTCAGTCTGACTAAAGACACGAATGACTGTGTGTCTCATGGTAAAGAGAGCATGGGTCATCCATGGCGTGATGGGTCTATAGAGACACCCATTTATAGTGCCCTTGGATACTTGGAATCAAACACTGGTAAGAGACAATGTTTCTGGACTAACGCACATATGAAATCTTTGAACATTTTTGTCAAACCAATGAATATAGTAAAATTTTCATTTCCCTAATGATTAGTAATGTTCATCATCTTTTCATATACTTATTGTCATTTGATAATTTGAAATCATCTTTGGAGAAATGTTTAGAAATCCTTTCTGCATTTTTGAATTGAGTTGTTTACTTTTTCTGTTGTTGAGTTTTAGAAATTCTTTACATAATAGTCTATTGTGCTTTTAATTTAAAGTGAATCTTCTTATAGACAGCATTATAGTTGGATCATGTGTTTGTTTAATCATTGTGTCTGTCTTTGTCTTTCGATAGTCAAGTTTAATCCGTTTCATCCATAGTAATTACTGATTAGAAAGAATTATTTGTCATTTTGTTATTTGTTTTCTATATATATTATAGATTTCTTGGCCCTTATTTTCTGTATTAGTCCTATTTTGCTTTTAGTTAATATTTTGGTAGTGAAATGTTTTGATTCCTTTCTCATTTCCTTTTGTATCTATCTATAGCTATTTTCTTTGTGGTTACCATGGGGATTACATTTAACACCCAAAAGCTATGACACTAATTTTACCAGCTTAACTTCAATGACATACACAAGTTCTGCTCCTTTATAGCTTGATCCTCACACTTTTCAGTTGTTGATATATGATTACATCTTTTTACATTGCTCTAAAACAAACTAACAATTCTTTTGAATACATTAGTCTCTTAAATTATGTAGAAAACAAAATGTAGGGTTACAGACTAAATTTCCAGTACTCATTTTTAGACTTATAATTTTGAAAAAGTATTAGTTTCTTAAGTCATGTAGAAAACAAAAACTGATTATAAAGTGTTGTTACACAATCTCAGCTTTTATGGTTGCCCATGTGTTTATCTTTACTGAGGTCTTTGTATGTTTTCTAATTCTTACCAAGTGTCCTTTCGTTGCAACCCGCAGGATTCCCTTGAGAATTTCTTGCAAAATATGCCTGATGTTAGTGAACTGCTTCAACTTTTGTTTGTTTGGGAATGTCTTATTTTATATCTCACTTTTTGCTGGGTGGTTTGCTGGTTATATTATTCTTGGTTGACAATTTTATTCTTTTAGAAATTTGAATTTGTTGACCCACTGCCATCTGGCCTCCAAAGTTTCTGATAAGAAATCTGATAACCTCATTGAAGATTCCTCATATGTAACTAGTTGCTTCTCGCTTGTGACTTTTAAGATTCTCTCATTGTATTTGGCTGTTGAAAGTTTGGTTATAATGTGTCTTGTGTGGGTTTCTTGAAGTTCATCCTACTTGGAGTTTGTTGGGATTCTTGGCTATTTATATTTATATCATCAATCAAGTTTTATAAGTTTTCAGTGAGTATTCAGATATTCTCTCTACCCTTTGTTTGTCTCATTCTAAGACTCCCACAAGTCCCTTAGGCTCTATTCACTTTTCTTCACCCTTTTTTTCCCCCTATGCCTCAGAATCAGTAGTTTCCATTGAGCAAACCTTAACTTCAGGTTTACTGATTCTTTTTCTAGTTACTCACATTTGCACTTAAGTCTCTCTTGTGAAATATTCACTGTAGTTATTGTGCTTTCAGGTGCAGAACTTCTTTTTAGAAACTTCTTTTTGTTGGTGTTTCCATTTGTTCATATGTCATTTTCTTTACTTTTTCCGCATTGTCCTTTTTGGAGAGCATCTTTAAGGTGATTGGCATAAAGTCTTTTCCTAATAGATCCACTATCTTTTTTTTTTTGCAGATTGTTTCTTTTGCTTTGAACTATCCATAGTTTCTGTTTCTTTGTGTACCTTGTGGTTTTTTGTTGATTTGGACATTTGAAGCTTAAAAGTAGCCAGAAGCAGCTAGTCACATACCAACTAGTCCATTCTAAAGGAAGTCAGTCCTGAATATTCATTGGAAGGACTGATGCTGAAGCTGAAACTGCAGTACTTTGGCCACCAGATGTGAAGAACTGACTCATTTGAAAAGATCCTGATGCTGGGAAAGATTGAAGGCAGGAGGAGAAGGGGATGACAGATGATGAGATGATTGGATGGCAACATCGACTCAATGGACATGAATTTGAGTATACTCCAGGATTTGGTGATGGACGGGGAGGCCTGGCGTGCTGCAGCCCATGGGGTCGCAAAGTGACTGAGTGACTGAACTGAACTGAGTCACATGCACGTAGTTATGTGGCAACTCTGGAAATCTGATTTTCCCTTTTCCCTAAGGTTCTCTGTTTTTGTTTATTATTTTTTAAAACTTGTTGGCTCACTGTGTGCCAAGGACTAGCTTGATGTTTAAACTTAAGGTCTCCTCAGGTATTTCCTGAGTCTTCACTTCCCCATGGACCTGTGTGTGGTCCTAATTTCCCCCATATATGCAATTGCTTTAGAATGTCCTAGTCTATGTTTGGCTCCCCAAAAGGGAAAAAGAAAAATTAGGAAGGGAAAGGAGGAGCCTGGCCTTTAAATTCTGTGGAGGTGGCTTCAGGCAGTGGGGGAGGGTTTTCCAACAATATGGGGGTGTAACAACAATGACTCTTCCTGTTGGCACCTCTGCTCTCTGGAGCAGCAGTTTTCAGAGCATGGTTCCTTCTCATTTTATAAGCTGCCTGCAGGCTGTTCCTTGAGTGTATGTGGCATGTGCTGTGGACCTGTGCTGGACAGCTGCTGCTGTGCTGAGAGCTAGATGGACCACGATTCACCACAGTTTATCTTCCAAGCCTTCCCCTGGAAGTCCCAAGCCTCCAGTGGACTCCAGAGTTACAGAATAATTGTATCAGATTCTGCCAGAATCTGGGAAATTCCTGGTGCTTCCTTCTCTACCATCTTCCCAGAATCCTCCTTTTCAGAGTCCTTACTTACTTTTAACATGGGATTGACAGTATGTTCTGAGGAGAACGTAAGTGGGAAAACTTAGCAAAATGTGTCTGGAAGAGGTGATGAACCTTGGACTTGGCACCTCTGGTTTATCCTAACAAGTATTCATCCTGTCAGATGACTAACTTAGTTGTTGTCTAATAATATGTCCCAATGGTAGGACATTCTGCAGTTGCATACCTTTTTTTTAATTATTATTATTCTGATTTGTTGAATTTCTTTTAGACGTACAGATTTCTTGTTTTCATATTACTATCTCTTTTTCTTCCTCAGGAAGAATTTGTAGTCGCAATAGGCCATTGTATCCTAGAAAATGTCACTGTCCCCTAAATATTTAAAATCTGATAGTATTATATTTAACTTTAAGGCTTTGATTTATAAAATGAAAATAATTATTCTTAATCCTATATGTTATAAATTCTGATTCCCAATTTTATTTAGATGGAAAGATACAATTGCTTATAAAATAATTTAGATGTGAAGATTAATTGCAATACGTGAACCATGAACTTCAGATGTTCAAGCTGGCTTTAGAAAAGGCAGAGGAACCAGAGATCAAATTGCCAACATCTGCTGGATCATCAAAAAAGCAAGAGAGTTCCAGAAAAACATCTATTTCTGCTTTATTGACTATGCCAAAGCCTTTGACTGTGTGGATCACAATAAACTGTGGAAAATTCTTCAAGAGATGGGAATACCAGGCCACCTGACCTGCCTCTTGAGAAACCTGTATGCAGGCCAGGAAGCAACAGTTAGAACTGGACGTGGAACAACAGACTGGTTCCAAATAGGAAAAGGAGTACGTCAAGGCTGTATATTGTCTCCCTGCTCATTTAACTTCTATGCAGAGTACATCATGAGAAACACTGGGCTGGAAGAAGCACAAGCTAGAATCAAGATTGCTGGGAGAAATATCAATCACCTCAGATATGCAGATGACACCACCCTTATGGCAGAAAGTGAAGAGGAACTAAAAAGCCTCTTGATGAAAGTGAAAGAGGAGAGAGAAAAAGTTGGCTTAAAGCTCAACATTCATAAAATGAAGATCATGGCATCTGGTCCCATCACTTCATGGGAAATAGATGGGGAAACAGTGTCAGACTTTATTTTTCTGGGCTCCAAAATCACTGCAGATGGTGCTTGTAGCCATGAAATTAAAAGATGCTTACTCCTTGGAAGGAAAGTTTTGACCAACCTAGATAGCATATTCAAAAGCAGAGACATTACTTTGCCAACAAAGGTCTGTCTAGTCAAGTCTATGGTTTTTCTGGTCATATATGGATGTGAGAGTTGGACTGTGAAGAAAGCTGAGTGCTGAAGAATTGATGCTTTTGAACTGTGGTGTTGGAGAAGACTCGTGAGAGTCCCTTGGACTGCAAGGAGATCCAACCAGTCCATCCTAAAGGAGATCAGTCCTGGGTGTTCTTTGGAAGGAATGATGCTAAAGCTGAAGCTCCAGTACTTTAGCCACCTCATGCGAAGAGTTGACTCATTGGAAAAGACTCTCATGCTGGGTGGGATAGGGGGCAGGATGAAAAGGGGATGACAGAGGATGAGATGGCTGGATGGCATCATTGACTTGATGGATGTGAGTCTGAGTGAACTCCGGGAGTTGGTGATGGACAGGGAGGCCTGGCGTGCTGCAGTTCATGGGGTCGCAAAGAGTCGGATGTGACTGGCAACTGAACTGAAAGATTAATTTGGACCAGTAATATCGTTGGATCATAAACAAGGCTGAGCGCTGAAGAATTGATGCTTTCGAACTATGGTATTGGATAAGACTCTCGAGAGTCCCTTGGACAGCAGGGAGATCAATCCAGTCAGTCCTAAAGGAAATCAGCCCTGAATATTCAATGGAAGGACTGATGCTAAAGCTGAAGCTCCAATACCTTTGGCTACCAGATGCAAGGAACCAACTCATTGGAAAAGGCCCTGATGCTGGGAAAGACTGAGGGCAGGAGGAGAAAGGGATGACAGAGGATGAGATGCTTAGATGGCATCATTGACTCAATGGACATGAGTTTGAACAAACTCCAGGATATGATGAAGGACAGGGAAGCCTGGCGTGCTGCAGTCCATGGGGTTGCAGAGAGTTGGACACGACTGAGCGACTGAACAACAACAACAGATACTTTAGATTGCACAGCTATGCTCAAATCCTACTTCAGCTCAATTCTAGCAGACCTTAGGGCTTACCTCATAGCTCAGTTGGTAAAGAATCCGCCTGCAATGCAAGAGACCCCGGGTTGATTCATGGGTCAGAAGATCCTCTGGAGAAGGGATAGGCTACCCACTCCAGTATTCTTGGGTTTCCCTTGTGGCTCAGCTGGTAAAGAATCCGCCTGCAATATGGGAGACTTGGGTTCGATCCTTGGGTTGGGAAGATCCCCTGGAGAAGGGAAAGGGCTACCCACTCCAGTATTCTGGCTGGAGAATTCCATGGACTGTGTAGTCCTTGGGACCACAAGGAGTCAGACACAACTGAGTGACTTTCACTTTAGCCTATCTCTGACTTTCCAGTTCAAGAATCAGTTCACTGTCTTCAGTTGTGATATGTGGTAGAAGATGGCATTGTCCTGTTGAGGAGTAAAAGGATACTGGTGTGGGGTGGAATGGCAGTGGCATTCATTGTGCCATCAGTCTTGACCACAGTGGAGATTATTAGTTATGCTTGGTCTTGTTTACCTCAATTCTGAAAAGGAAGTACGGTTCCCGGATACTCTAGAATAACTAGATGACAGCTAATGTTCCCTCTCACTGAGATGCACTATGAGCTCTGACTTAAATGAGCTGGGGATGTGACAAAGTGGAGAAGTAAAAGGACGTAGTGACACAGGCAGAAAGAGGCTGTACCGCGTCATGTTCTTAGTTTAGGCCATTTTCATATGGATCATGAAGAAGCTGTCTTTAAAAATTAGAATCATTACTCTAGTCACAGAAATAGGTTGCTGAAACATCTGTATTCCTGGAACACACCCTACTTCCAGGCTATCTATTTTAAAAATAAATTCCCTTTTTTACTCAGTCAGGATTTTATGATTTTTACATCTGTGTTCATTAATGATATTGGTCTGTATATGGTACTTGTTCACTAACCTGAGTTGGAGAACTTCACTGCCCCATGACCTTTTAAAAATAAATATCTTGAGATAATTTGTAGAAATGGGAATTACCTGTTCTTTGAAAATTTAGAATTTTCCTGTTTGGTTCCCAGGAGGCTTAATCTGTACCATTTCAGTTTATCGATATAATTTGATTATTGGTCTAGTTTAGATTATTGGTCTGGTTTTGTTTATTGGTTTCTTTTTAGGTCTAGTCAGTGTCTCCTTAGGAGAAGGCAATGGCACCCCACTCCAGTAGTCTTGCCTGGAAAGTCCCATGGATGGAGGAGCCTGGTAGGCTGTGGTCCATGGGGTCGCTAAGAGTTGGCACGACTGAGCGACTCCACTTTGGCTTTTCACTTTCATGCATTAGAGAAAGCAATGGCACCCCACTCCAGTATTCTTGCCTGGAGAGTCCCAGAGACAGGGGAGCCTGGTGGGCTTCCGTCTATAGGGTCGCACAGAGTCAGACACGACTGAAGCAGCAGTGTCTCCTTGCTGCTGCTGCTGCTGCTGCTACGTCACTTCAGTCGTGTCCAACTCTGTGCAACCCCATAGAGGCAGCCCACCAGCCTCCCCTGTCCCTGGGATTCTCCAGGCAAGAACACTGGAGTGGGTTGCCATTTCCTTCTCCAATGCATTAAAGTGAAAAGTGAAAGTGAAGTTGTTCAGTCGTGTCCAACTCTTAACGACCCCGTGGACTGTAGCCTACCAGGCTCCTCTGTCCATGGGATTTTCTAGGCAAGAGTACTGGAGTGAGGTGCCATTGCCTTCTCCTTAGGTCGGTTTTTATCTTCTATATTTTCTTAGAAAAGTGTCCATTTAATATAGGTCTTCATATTTGCAGGTGTAAGTTGTTGTGTACAGATATTCTTAACGCTTGGTCTTATCAGGAAACCAACTTGGAATTTTATTCATCAACTTGAGACTTTTTGTCTTCTTTCTCCCTCCATTTCTCTCTCCCTATTATTACTTAACTTAAATCCTAAGCAAACTTTTTTCCTTAGATAAATAAAATTTTATAGATACTCTTGATACTTCATTTGTTTTTGGCCATTGTTTTTTAATAAGTGCATTTGAGTTTGGACATTTTTCTCCCTGAGTAAACTACAGGATTTGACATTTAAGTTGTAAATTTCATTTAGAGAAATTGAAACCAGAAAAAACAAGATAAACAATACTTACTAGAAAGAGCTTATTATTTATTAATTAAAAGTGCATGTCATTTTAAATTCTGTAAACTTATTATCTTTATTGCACTTCTCTTTGTGGATCAAGTCCTTTCTTCAGAAAAGAAAGATTTATTCACATTCATAAGCTGTTTTTTCAGTAAGAAGGAAAAGCATCTCTTGCCACATGTAGATATAGTTTATTCAGCTTTCTGCTGTTGAGGCATTAGTCTCTGCTGTGCTTGGTGTGACAGCGCCATCTAGTGTATAGGATATGTGTGGTTTACATTCCCTTATTTAGTTATCTGAAAATGTTAGTCACTCTGTCCTGTCTTGTGTCTTTGTGACCCAATAGACTGCAACCTGCCAGGCACCTCTGCGCATGAAATTCTGAACCTGTGAATTAATGTTTCTTTTTATTCAATTTCATATAAGGGATTAAGTTAAATTAACCCAAATGCAAGAGCTCAGATTTTGACTGAAATACAGCACAGAAAACATATGAATTTATTACTTGTCTCCTGAGGGTTCTCTGCTAAAGCTGCTATGCATGGGACTCAGAAATGCTACTGTGGTGTCATTCTTAAAACTAGGTTGTGCATTTTTTTTCAGTTAACAGTTTCTGTCAGCAGACTCATTTGTATCAGCAGACACATTTTTGCCTTGATACTGAGAATGTGGGGAAAGGTCGTAGAGTTTGATCCAACTGTAGAAATGTTGAGAAGTAAAAATATAAAATATAAACAAATTAAAAGGCCCTGAATTTTTATTTTAAATGAAATAATTGGAAGTATAATTAAAATACTAGCCAGTATTTATTGAATGCTTTCTGTGAAGCAGATGTTATACCAAGTATACTAAGTTATACTAAGTACTGTTTCGTTATTGACTCTTCATAACAGTTTCAGTTGAGGAACTTGAGGTGGAAGGAGTTTAAGGCGTGGTGAATTCATGTTAATGTTTGGCAAAAGCAATACAGTAATGTAAAGTAAACTAAAGTTAAAATAAAAATTTTAAAAAATTAAAAAAAAAAAAAAAGAACTTACCTAAGGTCACAGCTGCTAAGTGGTGGGGGTCTGTGTTTGAATCAAGGCTGTAGAGCTATTCTGAACATTCTTTTGTGAAAGTACTAGAAAAGGATACACTGACAAAACTACTGCCTTAAGGAATAAACCATAATTTTGAAATAGCCTACATCTTCAGTGTATTTGAAGGTAAAAAAGTTGATGACTAATAGTACAGTGTACCCTGTGTGCTGTTAAATAAGTTCTTTAACTTCTCTGGGCCGGTTTCCTTTTTGTGAAATAGTGATAAACACATTTTCAAAAATATCAGAGTACTGTGATAGTTAAGTGAGGTGAAATTAATAAATGTTAAAGAACTTTGGAGAATGGCAAATGTTGTAAGTGAACTTTGGTGAATCAGGCCATAATCTATGAAATGTAGAAAGAAATACTTTCCTGATGGTCTGAGGGTAGTGGTATCAGGATTGAGACTGTGGATAAAGAAAATCTTTGCAAATAGGAAGCGTTATAACTATAAGGAATTTTGTGATAAACTACCCCTCACAAGAAAGACTGTACTGATTATATTCTTGGTGATCTAGTAGTCAGTTTATTTAGATGTGATATTTCTTTTAATATAAATACTAGCCTTATATAAAATTGTGGAATAGAGAATGTTAAAATAACAGATGCATTTTCTATAATTTTAATTGATTTAAAAATTTAGCTCCATTTTCAGATAGAATTAAAGCTATAGGTTAGAATATTGAAATTGTAATGTATTTATAAGGTTTATGTTTTAAAAATAAAGGAAACCAGAGAAAACACATCATTGTCTTTTACCCTATAGAATAGTAACATTGAGGATCATATATATGGATTCTACATTTTCAGTTTCAGTATTTCAGTACCAGCTCAGTCGCTCAGTTGTGTCTGCTTCTTTGTGACCCCATGGAGTGCAGCACGCCAAGCTTCCCTATCCATCACCATCTCCCGGAAGTTGCTCAAACTCATGTCCATTGAGTTGGTGATGCCATCTAACTATCTCATCCTCTGCCAGCCCTCTTTCCTTCTGCCTTCGGTCTTTCCTAGCATCAGGGTGTTTTTCAGAGAGTCAGTTCTTCGTATTAGGTGACCAAAAGATTGGAGCTTCAGCTTCAGCATCAGTCCTTCCAATGAATATTCAAGGCTGATATCCTTTAGGATGGACTGGTTGGATCTCCTTGCAGGCCCAAGGGACTCTGAAGAGTCTTCTCCAACACCACAGCTCAAAAGCATCAGTTGTTCAGTGCTCAGCTTTCTTTATGGTATACTGATCTAATATTTAACAGTTTTAGTAGATTATTTTGGAAACAGATTGAGCTTTCTTCCTGGTTAAGAATTCCTCTAAATTTAGTCACTGACGTTTATAGAAACATGTACCAGCAAGAAGTTTTGGTACCTATCTGTGAGACTTTCAGACACTGATAAAAATGAAGTAAATCAATGAAATGCTTATTTCCCCATCTTCTTAATACTACTTTCAATTTCAAGATTAGCTTGTAGATGTTTCCAGTTAAAAATTATGTTATTTAGAAGTTTATATTATTTGTATATAACCATTTGAAACAAAGCCCGTGATAATTTTACTATTTCTATCCCTATTAGAAAGTCTTCTCCCTCAAACCAAAACATATAAATTTCAACCCTACTTTTCTGCATATTCTGTAGTAATACCTCCTGTTATGCCTGGAAATCTTTGTCATTTGAGGGGAAAATTTGAAATGAAGAGTTGACATAGTGAGTTATCAGTGCTGCCATCAACCAAGTCCTGGATTTTAACTGGTTTGAGATTGTCCAGTTTAGAAGTTAGGTGTGTAAAACCAGTTGATGTGTAGATATGTTGGAGTCACATTACACATGCAGTTCACTTCCAGAAGTTGGACTTAATATGCTTACAAAAGTCATATTGTTGAGTCTGAAACTGTGAAGAGTCAGATGTTTCTCTACTTAGAGACTAACATGCCAGTTTGTCAGGGTTAATCTCTCTCTCTGTAACAGAAACGTGAGGTCTCCGCATCAGAAATCAGACCTTTTATAACCCCACCGTGGAACTCGTGTTGGTTCTTTGTGCCTCAGTTCTCCATGAGGTGATGCAAGAGGAACCAGATGTATACCTCATGTGGATAGTGGGTTTTTGTATCACGAGAGACAGACTCTGAAATTTTGAAATTTGGAGTTTCTGTAGGATGGCTGGTACTTCTGTCCATTAGCCTTTCTGGAGGTGGAGGGAGGGATTCCATTCTGGAAAGTAAACGCACCCTCTCTGGGAGAAGCAGCAAAGATGTCTGTTTTACAAACATCTGGACTTGGGAAGAGAGAAGACTTTCTCCAGAGGCTCTGGCATTCGGGATTCCCATTCAGTCTTTCTTTAACCTCAGTGCTGAAGTCTGTTTGTTCAAAATGTTCTGACCATATAGCAATGTGAAAATACTCATGAAGCTTTGTTTCCCAACAAGTGTATATTCTGGAATGAGCACCTACAAGATGAGACTGTGATTCTGCTCTTATGTCATTTAATCTTATTTCCATTTATTCTTCATGCTGGGAAACTCTTGTTGAGCTGAGGGTGGTTCTGGTGTTTAAGGATTAGCAAACCAGTTCCTTCTTCTGATACTCCCCTGAGGAAACAGAGTTCTTTTCCTGTTCTGGAAGGGAAAATTGACTATTAAGTTTATTAAGATGCATGTAGTTCTCTAGCTTTCTCCTAAGAAATTTGAATTGAAATTTTGCCTCATTGATTTTAGCCTTATGTTCTGAAATTAGAACTTGCTTCACTTATTACCTACCTAAAAAGTAATATAGAGCTGCATCTCAAATACAGAGTTATTTTTCCACTTGGTGTTCTCAACTCCGTAGTTGTGAAGACGTATTTTCAGTGTTGAATATTAGGATGTTGATCACAGGTGTGAGTAGACCACATGCAACAGCAATTATTTTTCATGTTTACATGTCTACTACAGTCTATGGAGGTGAGGAAAACTGTTTACAAACTACACAGGTATGTCATAGTGAAACTGCAGCCATAATAGCATTATAAAAGATGAATAAAAAGAAAAGAACTCTTTCCTTGCTCAATTTGCAATCTGTTGATTAAACTTTGATGAATGGTTTTTATGTGGGTGGGGTGATGTATTTTTATACAACTTTACGCTGATTTCCGTTCTCCATGCAGAGAAAGGACTTTCTGAACATTTGAAGGCTTGCTGAATAGAGTTGTATTTTTAAAGATCCTAACAACACTAATTTCAGCTTGGTTTCCATGGTGATAGAAAAGTGAATATAGGAAAAATAACTCCAAAAATAGATTCGTAAGAAATCCAGAAGATGGGACTTGAAAATTCTGTGTTCCTTTTCTTATAGGCAAAGGATTGAGATTAAGTCAAAGGAAGTAAAAATAAATCATTATGTTCCTGTCGTAAGTTTCTATAGGTAAATGTAACCTCATCTTTCATGGCGTGAATACTCTAGGTATAGGTGCTTCATGTACTGTATAAAACATCCTGGTGTTGAGACTTGTGTAGCAGAAGTCTTAATGACTACAAACAATTCATTCAGAATGATTTTACTGAATACCTTGTCTGTGGCAGGTACTCTGAGTGTCATTGACAAAGTAGATAAGAGAGTCTTTCCTCAGGGGAAGTAAGCAATATGCCAATAAAAGTAGTAAGATTGTTGGAGTTCTTATAGGGATTCAAAGGCAGGAGAGGTTATTTCCTGTGGTATTCAAGGAAGGCTTTGTTGAAGACTGAACAGGTTTTGGATATGCCCAGATAGAAGTGAAGAGCATTTCAGTTCAGTTCAGTCGCTCAGTCGTGTCTGACTCTTTGCGACCCCATGAATCGCAGCACGCCAGGCCTCCCTGTCCATCACCAACTCCTGGAGTTCACTCAGACTCAAGTCCATCGAGTCAGTGATGCCATCCAGCCATCTCATCCTGGGTCGTCCCCTTCTCCTCCTGCCCTCAATCCCTCCCAGCATCAGAGTCTTTTCCAATGAGTCAACTCTTCGCATGAGGTGGCCAAAGTACTGGAGTTTCAGCTTTAGCATCATTCCTTCCAAAGAAATCCCAGGGCTGATCTCCTTCAGAATGGATTGGTTGGATCTCCTTGCAGTCCAAGGGACTCTCAAGAGTCTTCTCCAACACCACAGTTCAAAAGCATCAATTCTTCGGCGCTCAGCCTTCTTCACAGTCCAACGCTCACATCCATACATGACCACAGGAAAAACCATAGCCTTGACTAGACGGACCTTAGTCGGCAAAGTAATGTCTCTGCTTTTGAATATACTATCAAAGTTGGTCATAGACCAGGAGAAATACCACAGACCAAGGTCCCTGGAAGGAAAGGGGATGGACGGGTTAGAGTGATGCTGGAAAAACAGGGTTTAGAAAATAATCTGGAGAAATGCCATCCTGCAAGGTTCATCTAAGGTGTTTGGACTTTGGCTTTAAGTTAGTTTCTTAGTAGGGACTGACAAAGTATTGAGGAATTTTGAGAAGAAGCTACCGTGAGCATTGTGTAGTAAGAAGTGGAAAGAAATTTGAAGACCACTCTACTTATTCATCTAGTCTGTTTGTATGGATCAGATGCAGGGACACCCAGAGCTAGGGAAGCAGCAGTGGGGAGTGGGAGCAGGAGCAGGGTTGAGAGGCAAGTTTTGGGAGATAGGAGAGAATAATGAATTAAAGGTGTAGGTTAGAGCTTGACCCTGGGAATATGAAAGAAAGGATGTGTGCAGAGGAGGAGGTGATAGAGGGCTCTAGGGTAATTAGGTTGGTCAGCTGGGGGAGTAGTTATGTTCCTCACTTTGGGAATTCAAGAGGAAGAAGAGACTATACAGGCAAAGAGAATGAATTCAGTTTTGAAAATAAGTGTTGTATTCCAGTGAGACTGTGTCTGCTTATTCAACCATTCATCAGATAGTTGCTGATCCCCACTTAAATTCCAGATACTTTTCAAGATACTAGGGTAGTAAACACCCATTTTATTTTTTTCATTATATATTCTATTTTTAAAAATCTGTCCATGTGTATTATAAATATTTTACCCCCATTTTGACTCATCTTTCACTTGGTTTGTTGTATCCCATTGTGATAACTATAAAAACTTGGATGGATAGTTGCTAATACCTACTTTTGTGAAGGGGTCTAAAGTTGGTGTTCTCCTATTCGTCTGTCTTCCTAATATCACTCCTCAGATAATCTCCTTATGTCTTTTTCCTTCTGGAATTCCGATAATGTATTGCTTTGGTCCTCTTTATGGTGTCCTACAGGTCCCTTAGGTACTTTTCATTTTCCTTCACCCTTTTTTTCTTTCTCTTCTTTGGACTGTATGTGTGTGTGTGTGTGTGTGATCTTCGTTCCCTAACTAGGGATTGCAGCTGGGCCCTCAACAATGAGAGTGTGGAGTCCTAACCACTGGAGCCACAAGGGAATTCCCTGGACTGTATATTTTTATTTACCCGTTCTTTAAGTTACCTGATTCTTCTTCCTGCCCAAATCTGCTGTTGCTCTCGTCTAGTGAAGTTTTCATTTTAGGCAACGATTTTGTCATCCCCCAAATCTGTGTTTGGCTCCCTGTTTTTCCTTTCTTTTCATTGGCAATGCTCATTTTTTCATACATTGTTTCCCTGCTTTCCTTTAGTTCTTTGTAGTTTCTTTAAGCTCTTTGAGTGTGTCTTATATCGTTTATTTAAAATCTACAAAATTGAGACTTCCTTGGAAGTCCAATGGTTAGGACCTGGCACTTCCACTGCAGGGAGCACGGGCTCCAGAAGGGTTCTGTCAGGGAATTCCTTGAATGCCAGGAGCCAAAAATAAAAAGTAAAACAAACAGAAATCTACTTCTCCGGTCTTTGCACATTTCCTTTGTGTTGAATGTCCATGCAGCACTTATCCAAGCAGCTCATATCTCCACCTTAGCTAAAGATGACGTAGAGGTTAGGGCTCAGGACCTTCGTGTGACTTTGGTGTGCGTGTGTCTCACCCTGAACAGATTCATCAGTTTCTGCTGTTTCTAGAGTAGTGAGAAAGCTGGTTCTCACTCTCACAGGAGAGTTTTTCCTTGTTTGTTTCATGTTTCTGTGAAGGTACTGGAGTTTGTAGCTGCCCCCTTGCACCGTTTTGTTGCTGCCATTTGACTATTCTGTTTGGCTTTTCCCCCATCTCCTTGCCTTAATTTGGAAATCTGCTCTCTTCTTCTGTCTTCTTCCTCCCTCCTGCTTCTGTTTTGCTTAGGAAGGTTGATTTTGCTTCTATTCATAATTCTGTTACAGGTATTGACATTTAAAATTTTTTACCTCTCTCTTTATTGTTTGAAAGCTGAAGAGGGTTTTTCTGTCCTTTTTACTGGTTATCATTCAAAATTTAACTTGAACGCCTAATTTTTAGTCTAAAGTTTATCAGTCTCTTTACTCTTCTTTTAAGCAGTACCAGATAGAATGATTTAAGTGGAATTACTCTTTCTTGTCTTCCGTGGTTGTGTTGTTTAGGATTTATAGTTTCATCTCTTTATCTCTTATAATTAATCACCATATTTGTTACACGTTAAGATTTGTTTTGATGCAATACTTGCTTGCTGAATTCTTTGCTCAATATTTCTGCTTTTTACCTTATTCTTTATCCTGGAATTCTTTTTCATCTTTAAGGATACATTTTAGAAGTCTGTTGAAGATGTATTGATGGGAATTAATTGCTTTTATTCATCAGAAAAATTTTTTTTCTCTTGTATATTTAGGTTTGAATAAAACTTAGGTTCATTTATTTTATTTTCTCAAAACTGTTAAGTTAGTATCAAACTTCTGCTGTCTGTTACTGTCAAGAATTTAGGTGTTGTATGTTTACTTACATATTTACCCTTTCTGATGTTGCTGATCCCCTCCTGAAGTTCTGGGTTTTTGTGTGGTACTATTTCCTGTCAGTCTGAGGAAGTTCTATTAGTTTTATTGTTGCACTAATCTGTTAGAGACAGGTTATCTCAGCTGTTGTCATTTGTAAATGTGTTTATATCCCTAAAATCGCTAAAGCTTATTTTTATGGGATACAGATTTGGCAGTCTTTGTCTTCCAGCACTTTGAAGTAATTTCTGTTTGTTTTCTGGGCTCTCTTACTTCTGGCAAGAATTCACCTGTCATTTATTTATTTTCCCCTTAAAGTTATCTATATATATATATACATATATATATATATATATTTGTCTGCTTTCAAGATTCTTGTCTTTATTTCGTTGTTCAAAAGTGTGATTATAATATGCCTTGTTGTGTGACTTTTGAAACTGATCCTACTTGAGGTTCACTGTTTCTTGAATTTGTTAGTTGATATCATTTATCAGTTTTAGAAAGTTCTCGTCTTTTGCCTCAGCAGATACTTCTCTGTCCCATTCATATCCTGTTTCCTTCTGGCAC
>SJYQ01001490.1:550853-568396 GCA_006410935.1 Redunca redunca
CCAGCTGTACATGTTGCTTGTCTCAGAGATCTCAAGTGTACTGTTATTGATTGAGTGATCATTCTTTTTTTCCTCTCTGTCTCAGCTTGGATACATTCTGTTGATCTGTTTCCAAGTTCAATAATTCTTTCATCTACTGTATTCAGTATGCCATTAATATCTGACATCATAGTTTTTATTTGTAGCATTTTCTTTTGAATATATTTGCAGATCCGTCTCTGCTAGAATTCTGTGTATTCTTACTTTCTTACATAGTATCTTTTCAAACTACATTTTAGAATTTCTACCGTAATTTATTTAAATTCTTTTTATTATTTTAATATCTGGGGCATTTCTGTGTCTGTCCCTTAGTTTATTTCCTCTGTTGACCATGGATCACAATTTCCTGCTTCCATGTATATTTTGTAATTTTTTTAATGCCAAATATGTTATATAACAGATAGTAGAGACTAAAATCAATAATTTTTACCTCCAGGAATGGGCTTATCCCTTCTTCTTCCATTCTGTTAGATTGTTGTATTAGATTGTGTTAGTCATGTTTGAAGTGAGCAGAGTCAAGCTGATCTGTGGTTGATTTAGACCTTGTGGTGATGTTGTTTTCAGTCATTCAGTTGTGTCCAACTCTTGGTGACCCTAAGGATTGTAGCCTGCTATGCTTCTGTGTCCATGGGATTTCCCAGGCAATAATACTGGAGTGGGTTGGCATTTTCTCCTCCAGGGGATCTTTCCAATGCAGGGATCGAATCTGAGTCTCCTGAATCTCCTGCATTGGCAGGTGGGTTCTTTACCACTGAGCCACCTGGGGAGCCTGATATAGACCTGGCCTTTGGCAACTTTACTTTGCTTTTATTTATCGTTACTTCTAAGTATTCTGATTCAGGAGGGTTTTTTTTGGTTTGTTTTTGTAGCAGGGAAAATTGAAAATTGTTGAGGTCTGTTTGTGCTCTGCTGTTGAGCCAGCAGTTTTCTGAACTGAGGGAGAGCAGCCCCTCTGGTTGCTAGTTCTCTTTGCTCTCCAGCTTTTTCTGGCTGCCCTTGCCCTCATTCTAGTGTGTAGCTGCCTTGTACTCTTAGATGCAGCATTGCCCCAGTGGGGCTTCTCTCAGCTTTTCTATGCCCCTCCAATCTCTACTTGTTAAATGTTCCAGGGCCTCAGCTTTCTTGCCCTCTCTCCATCTCCAGTGCTCAGCTGTCTTGTGCTTGGGGAGGCTCTACACACATCACACACAGGTTCATCTCTCTCGGTTTTCCTGCTCTCTCGCCCTGGCCCCGCCTGTGGTATGTTGATCTACCTGTTGATACCTGAACACCTGTGGGAGTCCGTTGCTGAGTGCCTCGGTCTGACTGTGTGCTGCACAGTGCTCTTTGGAATTTTAGTTCCTTGCTCCAGTCTACAGGCAGTCATCTGAGGTTTGGGAGGTTTCTCCCTATCCCTACCCTGTCTAAGGCAGGTTCCTTATCCTCCAGCATCCTTGCCAGGCATCCAAGCACATCCATAGGAATCTCTTCTATCTCAGGAAAGTCTTTTCATCACTGTTTTCAACTTAGCTTGTGTAGGTTGCTTTTCAATTTTTAAGGAACTCATTTTATAGTTAATCTGGCTAGTTTTGGCTAGTGTGAGAATGATTGTTATCTTCCAGATTTCTCCTACTTAATACCAGGAGGTTGGTTTTTTTTGCTTTTAATACTTTCAGTGATACTCCTTTTAAAAGTAGAGAATATGTTCTTGTCAACTCTATTTTCTTATAATATTAACTATAATGATAGGTAATGATTGCTAAGTGTTTACTGAGTGCCATGCACCTTGGTGAACACTTTAAATGCATTATCTTATTTAATATGCACAGACTTGAGAATGGGTGTTTTTATATCATTCCCATTTTCCAGATGCAAGATTAGATAGGTAGGTCAACATTATGTAACCAGTTAGTGGCACTTTTGAACTCAGGGTTGTCTGTATCTGGAGCTGAGTTTGCAAATTCACATCCCTAGATGGAACAGATGTGTGAGTGAATAAGTGAAGGGAGTATGGTGTAAAAAAATAACAAAGCAGGTAGAAAGATGAATGATAATTAACATTCCACTTAGATATCGATGGAAAATAAATCAGTAATTGCTTCTGCGACAAAGACTCTGGGAGAATACAGGCCTCATTCAAAGGGATGGTCACTTCTCAGCTCCAGCCAGTTGTTGCCCATGTGAGAAGATGGGTCCGGTAGTTCAGAGGTTCAGATTTTTCAACAGGAGCCAGAAACTTGTATTTTTTTATATGAAATCTTTCAGTTTC
Source organism: Redunca redunca (assembly GCA_006410935.1). Taxonomy (NCBI): domain Eukaryota; kingdom Metazoa; phylum Chordata; class Mammalia; order Artiodactyla; family Bovidae; genus Redunca; species Redunca redunca. Next base: position 553,141 of record SJYQ01001490.1, read on the forward strand.
TAAATGGTAGCTGTGGTTCAAATAAAAATAAAATCAAATCCAGTGTGCAGACCTACATGGTGAGTCTGAAATAAAACATGTCTGCAGCCCCATCCTGTTCCCTGAGCAGCCAGTGTGCAGTCTCTGTAATGGACCCTTTGCTCTCTGAGACCACTGGTCACACTGTCTTTTGGGACCCACCTGAACTTCCTTTCATATTTGTGCTATGCATCAAGGGCATGAAAGCCTGCTATAGAATGAATGTACTATTTTATTTTTTACTGCTGTTCTGTAGTTGTGCTAGTGTAGATATGTGCCACAAAGACAATTTTTAGGAACATTTTTATTTATTTATTTATTTTTAGGTTGTATTTTATATTGGAGTATAGTTGATTTACATCTTACATTAGCTTTAAGCGTACAGCAAAAATGATTCTGTTATACATATTCATGTAGCTATTCTTTTTCAAGTACAAACATTTTTTTAAAAAATCCTGACTTCTTCATTTTATCTATCTGCTTTAAGCAATACAGTTCTAATATAAGGCATATCTTACATTAAATTGATATGAGGGCCCAAATATTACTGAATACTGATTATATTCTTGCTCATTAATCATGACTTTCTTTTCCTCTCTCTTACGCTTTCTGCTCGACATAGCTTTCACTTTCCGAAGAACAGAATGAAGTAACAAAAAATGGCTGTGAATCTAAAGAGCTGGTCTACCTCGTGCACATTGCTTGTCAGGTAATTTGGTGGGTGGTTCTCCATTTCACAAAAAATGTAATAGGAATTAAATATAAATGAATAACATTGAATAAATAAATGAATAAATATGAACAAATAACATGGACTGTGGTAACACAGGTATTTTATTCTTTCTTCCAGTCATATTGGCATTTCTACATGTACTCAGAGTTCAAACAATCTCAATAGAGTCCATTAAATAGATATTTATTTTACAGACTTGAAAATTCTTATAAATTTTCTTGTAAAGGAAACATATCCTTTACTGATGATGAGATTAAATGGTTCAGCTACTGCTTGCATATTGCAATTAAGAGAACAGACCAAATAGTGTCTGCCTCAGATGCACATTTTTCTAACTAAGACTTTAAGTTCCACTGTGGATTAACAGTAGGATGTGTATATGTTTTAGAAGTATGCTCTTTCTTAACTCTCAGTGTTAGAACTTTTTTGAGGCTTATTAGTGTGACTTGCTCTTAATGAGATTTCAAATATGTCACTTGTAGCATTGATTATTTCCTCCATCAAGTAAGCAGTTCCTTGATTTATTCTTTGTTCATTGAGCCTTCTTGCCTATCTTTGAATTAGTCATTGTAAAGTAAGTGTTTTTGAGGAAACCTTTCTTATGTACAAACTTTTCAGTTTCCTTTGACAGGAAGTAAGATAAGGAATTTACATGTTTTTTCCAAAAAAAGTATTATTCATGTACCTGAAGTTAAAAATTAAATAATCTGGAAAATGGCTATTTCATATGGAAAATACTAAGTTCCTAGTCTTGATGTGACTTTAAGGGCAAACCTTTCAGAGTTAAGTGCTTTTATTTGTAGGTGAGAGAATATGAGATTAGAAATTGAACTTAGCTTGTATATATATGTTCTAAGTTATATACTGTTTATACATGTTTTATTATATGTCATCTTGGTTCCTTTGAGAAAGTGAGAAGCTCTGAATCTGTGTTTCATGTCATATTTCATAAAAATGCTTTTATTGAGTGAGTTAATTTTTACATGAAAATATCTAGTGTTTTTATGATGAACCATTAACAGGCGATTAGGAAGCATTTCTTTGTTATCTAGAGTACATGATTGGCATGTCAGTCATGAACTTCTTATCCCATCAAAAATCTTCATCTTTTAGTGCCTTCTCTTCTTAAGCAGTGATTTCCATTTGTTCTGACAGTGCAGATATTTTTATTCTTTCTCATAAGCAAAACATGTCAAAAATACCCATGCTGTCTGTAAAACATGACCTTCAAAAGGTAAGCATCGCATTTTGGTACCATACATTAGAATGTGTAATTGTTACTTGATTATGCCTCCATGAAGTAGTGACCTAGATAGTTAGGCTTTTTCCTGGTTGTAAGTATCTTGTCAAGCTGCTTAAAAAATTTCAGACTACTTGTTATGTTTTTATTACATCAAGGTAGTAATTTACTGCATTGTAATAATGCTGTTGTGTTTCTCCTCTGCCTCCTCGCTGGAAGTAATTGTTGATACTTTCTCATGGCGTGCTTTCTGTATTCTTGTCATATATGTCATCCATGAACCATAATAGGCCAAAGTCATTTTTTATAGCCCAGATAGACTCAAAATCAAACCTTCTAATTTTGCAAATGAGGAAATTGAGGCCCAAATTATGAAAGTTGCTTTCCTAAGCTATATGAAATCTTAGCTGGAGCTCCTAAGGACTTCAGTTTCCTGATTGCTAGCTTTTCTTACATCTCCTGGGAATTCACAATATACAACAGATTTTAGAAATTGTATTATCTTCAAATGAGGTATGATCACCTCTACTCCTTGTAATCTATTCATTATAGAAGCTAATTGCATATTTCATATCTTTCTAATTTCTAATTTTTAACAATGTGCACTTGAAATTTCTTTTTATTTAACCAAAATTCTTGGTCCTTCCTTTTTAACACACTTTCTCCCCCAGTTCTTTTTTCTTAGAAAGTGTCCAGTTAAACAGCTGAGATCTTTTCCCTTTCTGTAGGCTGTGGTACTGATTCTTCGGGTATTAACGTTACATTTGGATCTTGTAAGGTTTTTTTGCCTCTGCCTCTTAAACCTTTAATTCCTTTTAAATTGTGAACCCAGAAATGTAAACCATGTGTTCCATACTGCATAGATCCAAATTCAGTAGGCATTTTTTGATCACTTATATGTCTGGTACACAAATACTATGGCATACAGGGTATCATTTACTCTTAAAACAGCTCTGTGAGGCATATAGTCTGGTTTCTATCTTACAGATGATGAATGTAAGACTAAAGAATGTCAATAACTTCCCCATGGTCATGAAATTAAAGACCAGGATTTGAACCTCACTCTTGTGGGTTTTTTCTGTTTTTCCATCATAATTCTAGTTTTATTTATACTTAGTTGGCCACTCTGAAATCTGCAGGCATATTCTAATGTTATTAAAGAATTACAGAAATATACCGAAGCTAATAATCTAGTTTATTTGCATGACTTCAGTGGACAGGACCTGGATAGCATTCATATATGTAAAGGTATATCTTCTGTCTAGCTACCTCTGTAAAACTCTTAAGTGGAAGCCTCTGAAAGTCCAGGTTAACTGGCTGCAACCCTAGGCCAATAGGCTGTGTATGTTAGTCATTCAGTTGTGTCCAACTCTTTGTGATCCTATGGACTGTAGCCCACCAGGCTCCTTTGTCCATGGGAATTCTCCAAGAAAGAATACTGGGGTGGGTTGCCATTTCCTCCTCCAAGGGGTCTTCCCAACCTAGGGAAGGAACCTAGGGACCTAGGGAGTTCCTGCAGGAACTCTGGTCTCCTGCATTACAGGCAGATTCTTTACCATCTGAGCCACTAGGGAAGCCCAATAGACTATATAATCTGGGCAATAAAAAGGGGACAACAGAAGATGAGATGGTTGGATGGCATCACTGACTCAATGGACATGAACTTGAGCAAGCTCCGGGAGTTGGTGATGGACGGGGAAGCCTGGCGTGTTGTAATCCATGGGGTGACAAAGAGTGGGACATAACTGAGCAACTGAATTGAACTGATAAAAATATTTCCTGGGTGGTATACTGGGCCAACATTCAGAAAATGAAGATCATGGCATCTGGTCTTCATGGGAAATAGATGGGGAAACAGTGTCAGACTTTATTTATTTATTTTTTTATTTGGGCTCCAAAATCACTGCAGATGGTGATTGCAGTCATGAAATTAAAAGATGCGTACTCCTTGGAAGAATAGAAAAGTTATGACCAACCTAGATAGCATATTCAAAAGCAGAGACATTACTTTGCCGACTAAGGTCCGTCTAGTCAAGGCTATGGTTTTTCCTGTAGTCATGTATGAATGTGAGAGTTGGACTGTGAAGAAGGCTGAGAGCCAAAGAATTGATGCTTTTGGACTGTGGTGTTGGAGAAGACTCTTGAGAGTCCCTTGGACTGCAAGGAGATCCAACCAGTCCATTCTGAAGGAGATCAGCCCTGGGATTTCTTTGGAAGGAATGATGCTAAAGCTGAAACTCCAGTACTTTGGCCACCTCATGCAAAGAGTTGACTCATTGGAAAAAACTCTGATGCTGGGAGGGATTGAGGGCAGGAGGAGAGGGGGATGACAGGGATGACAGAGGATGAGATGGCTGGATGGCATCACCGACTCAATGGATGTGAGTCTGAGTGAACTCTGGGAGTTGGTGATGGACAGGGAGGCCTGGCGTGCTGCGATTCATCGGGTTGCAAAGAGTCGGACATGACTGAGCGACTGAACTGAACTGATACTGGGCCAAGAGCAGTTGGAGCAGATACCTGTCACTCAAATCTCATTCAGCCATATCCGTGTGTCTCAGCTGAACATTAACCGTGGACAAAGAGACTTTCTCAAATGCCCTGGAGACAGATCTACATGATGCCCTGCCTGAGCCCTCATTGCTCTCCCTTTCCTACTGATGGTTATTTAGAGTAAGTTGTCTTGACCAATATAGCCATGTGCGTTACGTGTTCCTTCCTTCATCTTTTAATTCTTTTCTCCAAGGAAACAGACTTCAGGGGGGAAAGGTGTTAAATGGAACAAACAGATGAGCTAGTGTGGATGAAGAAACACTCTTCCCAGTCTGTATCATGATATTGATCTGAGTGTGAACACTTTCTTTTCTGCAAAGCATACTAATTTTTCCTCTATGTATTCCCTGCTTTTCAGGAAATATCATGTATTTAGTTTGAAATCAATGAAAATTAATAAAAATCCTAAGATAGTCAAGAACAGGTCAAGGTAGATATGGAAAAACCTTTAATGTCTCAACTGTTGAAACTTCAATAATTAGAAAAAAAAATTAGATAAACCTTGACACTAATTACATTAAGCCCCATTACATAGAATGAAGCATTTATAAGTGTAATGTCAGTGGTAGGGAATCTTAAAAGTGTTCTGTACTCTATTATTTTATTCATTAGCAAATAAGCAGATATCAGTTTTTAAGTGTTAACTTTGAAATGACTCAATTAAACGTAGCGGTTGTAAGAATTTATTCCAATATGTGCCCTAATGAAAATTCTGTCTGATCTTTGCCCCTCTAAGTATAGTTTTATTAGTTTAAGAAAAATTGTTTCTTAATATTTTGTTGTCCCATAGTAAGCTTTAGAGTAGTTGAAATGAATGGTTCTTATTAAAGTTGGATTTTATGAACTACCTTTGTATTTTAACCAGAATTCATCAATGTATAATAAGTTATTTTTCCTGAAGTGTTTTGTGAATATTTACAGTACCGTGAAGCCTTTTTTAATGTCCCAGTTGATGGAATAGACAGTTGCTTGTAGGGGAATGCTTTTCTGTCTCAAAATATCTCCTGTACTCTGATGCTTGAAATTCCACCATCAGCAATGCATTCCTCAGTATTAAGTATCTCCTCCACTTGGTCCATTTAGCATATGGTGTTACTAAGGGGATGGAGTTGATTATTAATGTTTGAAGAGCACCTGTATATGGGCACAATGTATAAGCAGATGGCAAACTTCTTATTTAAGTGTGAAAACTTTTCTATGAAATTTAGGTGTTACTATTCCCATTATGTACTTGGTCGCTCAGTCGTTTCCAACTCTTTGCAACCCCATGGACTGTAAACTACCAGGCTCCTCTGTCCACGGGGATTCTCTAGGCAAGAATACTGGAGTGGGTTGCCATGTCCTCCTCCAGGGGATCTTCCCATCTCAGGGATCAAACCCAGGTTTCCCGCATTGCAGGTGGATTCCTTACCATCTGAGTCACCAGGGAAGCCCATTCCCATTGTATAGAAGAATAAACAGTCACTCGTAGGTGTCAAGTAACTTGTGTAAAGTCCCCTGTTCAGGATAAGGTCAAGCTGAGATTTAAATCAGGTCTTTCTTTTCACTGAACTTCATCATGCATACAATTAATTCATAGTATTAATTCTGTTGCATGATAAACTTTCCCATGATTAAGGGTCTTCAAAGGACGTGGGTGAAGACTGTTCTCAGAAAGAACTGCAGATATATATTATAGATTTTGTTTAAAGGTCCATATAGTTAAAGCTATGACTTTTCTATTAGTCATGTACAGATGTGAGAGTTGGACCTTAAAGAAGGCTGAGCACTGAAGAACTGAACTGTGGTGCTGGAGAAGACTCTTGAGATTCTCTTGGATAGCAAGGAGATCAAACCAATCAATCCTAAGGGAAATTAACCCTGAGTATTCACTGGAAGGACTGATGCTGAAGCTGAAGCTCTAATACTTTGGCCACCTGAAGCAAAGAGCCAACTCATTGGGAAAAATCCTGATGCTGGGAAAGACTGAGGGCAAGAGAAGGGGATGACAGCGGATGAGATGGTTGGATGACATCACTGACTCAATGGACATGAGTTTAGCAAACTCCAGGAGATCATGAAGGACAGGGAAGCCTGGCGAGCTACAGTTCACAGGGTCACAAAGGGTCAGACATGACTTAGTGACTGTACAGTAACAACTCATTGTGCCTCTGTTATTACCAAGCTATAGTCAAGCTGCTGTACTTTGTTGGGCCATTGTGATAGCAACTTCCAGAATGAGGTAAAATGCAAATTTAAACATGTTACTCTCTTGGTTAAAACTCTACCTTAGATTTCCACTGAATTTAAAACTAAACCCAGACTACTCACCAAGGCCTGTGAGGGCCCTGCAGGATCCAGAGCTTGCCTGCTTTCTACATCATGGGACAGTCTTGTCACTCTGTGCTTTGGTCTCACTAGTTTTCGGTCAGTTAAGACCCTGAGTTTTTTCCTCAACAAGGCATTGCCTTTGGTCAGCCCGTAAGTCCATTCACGCATGCACGTGCTGTGTCCGGTGCCTGCGCAGTTCTCAGGAGGCCGTTCAGATGCCACTTCCACAGAGGGGCTTTCCCTCCCCACCTTGACTGGAGTAGGTTCTTGCTTATTTCTTCATAGCACAGAATTATCATTATTTTATTTTTGTATTTATTAACTTAAGGGCTTCCCAGGTGGCTCGATGGTAAAGAATCTGTCTGCCAAGCAGGAGATGCAGGTTGGATCCCTGGGTTGGGAAGATCCCTGGTAAAGGAAATGGCTACCCACTCCAGTATTCTTGCCTGGAAAATCCTGTGGACAGAGGAGCCTGGAGGGCTATAGTTCATGACATAGCAAAGAGTTGGACATGACTTAGTGACTAAACAACATAACAATTTATTAACTTAAAAGTAGGATTTTTTTTTCTTCTCATTTGAAATACATTCTAGGAAGTCAGAGGTTTGATGGTCCTTTCTCTGTTTTATTTAATACTTACTCCAGGGCTTGGTACTATGTAGATATTCAGTAAATATCTGGTGAATGAATGAGAGAAAGAAAAATTTTGTCTTAGGAATTTGATCTTATATACACTGGGATTTTTCTTTTTTCTCATTCTTCTTTATCATCTTTGTTAAGAATTGTTGATTTTTGTTATCCTTGGAGAGCAATACTTACTGATATTATTCAGGTTAGAAATTCACTGCAAATTAAAATTTAGACATGAATAATGCATTTTTTTGTTTTGTTCTTTATAATAAATAATTGAATTTCTAAAATATTCTGATCATTTAGTTTATTCAGCCTGTTTGGAAATTTCATGATTAAGGTTGTTTTTTTACATATAAAATTTAAAGTTCTTCTTCCATATCCACTAAAAAGATAGGTATTTTACTGATTTTAGACTTTTACTCAGTGACTTTAAAGCAACTTGGGAGGATTTGAAAATTATGTTTTAAGCTTTTAATTTCCTGCATGTAAATCTGTATTAAAGAGCAGACATTTTACTTGCACAGGAACAGTTTTTAAAAGTTGAAAGAAATCAGTTTATTGATGTATAAGGAAAGCAATTTTGAAATCTAGTCCCCAGTCTTTACCTTTTGAGTCTCTGAAGGCTATTGCCTTTATGTGGTTGCTTGTTGATATTTATTTCTTTGAGTAAGACTCTCTAGAGAGAAAAGAACATGATTACTTTTTATAAATTTAATAAACTTGATTTTTTTTTAGACTAATTTTAGGTTCACAGCAAAATTGCGTGGAAAATACAAGGTACCCATGTAACCCTCCTCCTCAAACATGCACCTCCTTCTCCACTGTGGACATCCTCCCACTAATGTGATACATTGTTACAACAGATGAGCCTCCACTGACATACCATTATCAAAGGGGTTCACTCATGGTGGTATTCGTTTTCTGGGTTTGGATAAATTTAAAACGTGTATCCACTATTATAGTGTGCAAAATAGTCTCACTAGCCTTTGAATTCTCTGTGCTCTAGCTATTCGTCTCTCACTGCTCCCTAGCCCCTGGCAACCACCAACTTTTTTTTAAATTATCTCCATAGTTCTGTATTTTCTATGGTGTCCTGTGGTTGGAATCATGTAATATATTGCCTTTTCAGGATGGTAGATTCTTGCTTATTTCTTCATAGTGCAGAATTATCATTATTTTATTTTTGTATTTAAGGGCTTAATTTTGTAACTTAAGGGCTTCCCAGGTGGCTCAATGGTAAACAATCTGTCTGCCATGCAGGAGACTTTCACAAAGTTCCATGTCTTACCTCATTTTAATGCTGAGTCATAGTCCATTGTCTGGATGTACCGAAGTTTATTTATCAGTTCACCAGCTAATGGATGTGTCGGTTGCATCCAGGCTTTGGCAATTTTTAATAAAGCTGCTGTAAACCTTTGTTTGTAGGTTTGTGTGTGGACATAACTTTTCAACTCATTTGGGTAAACACCACAGAGTGCAATTGCTGGATCCTATGGTAAAACACAATATGAGTAATTTTGTAAGAAAGTGATGTCTGTGAAAGAAGCCGTACCATTTTGCATTCCTACCAGCAAGGAAGGAAATTACTGTATGTAACAGGAATTTATATAACATCATTTGGTGTTATCAGTATTCTGGATTTTTGCTACTCTGTTAGGTATGTAGTGATATCTTCTTGTTTATATTTGCCTTGCCCTGATGACATATGATGTGGAGTGTCTTTTCATATGCTTATTTGCCATCTATGTATCTTTCTGGTAAGGTGTCCCTTTTTAAATCAGTTTTTGTTTTCTTATTCTTGGTTTTTAAGAGTTCTTTGTATATTTTGCTTATAATCCCTTATCAGTAGTATATATTTTTTTTTTTGCCAATATTTTCTCCCACATCTGTGGCTTTTCTTTTCATTCTCTTGACAGGGCAGAAAATTTTAATTTCAATGAAGTAAAGCTTATCAATTCTTTTTATTTTTTCATGGATTTTACATTTGCTCTTATATCTAAAGAAAGGCATCATCAAACCCAAGGTCATCTATATTTTCTCCTATGCGCTATTCTAAGAGTTTTATGGTTTTCTTATTAGGGTCTTTATGAATTAATTTTTGTGAAAGGTATAAGGTCTATGTCTAGATTTATTTTTTGTGTGTTCAGTTGTTCCAGCGTCACTTGTTGAAAATTTAAAACAAAACAAAACTGTCTTTTCTCCATTGTATTGCCTTTTTTATCAAACATCAGTTGAATGTATTTAAGTGAGTCTGTGTCTGGGCTTTCTATTCTATTTCATTTATGTGTATGTCTATTCCTTTGCCAGTATCATTTGTTTTGATTATTGTAACTTTATGGTAAGTCTTGAACTTACATACATCAGTCCTCCAACTTTCTTCTTCTTTAATATTGTGTTAGCAATTCTGGGTCTTTTGCCACTCTATATACACTTTAGAATCAGTTGGTTATTATATGGAAAAATAACTTGCAGGGATTTTGTCTGGGGAAGCATTATGAATCTATAGATCAAGTTGGGAAGAATTAGCATCTTGGCGATACTGAGTCTTCCTGTCCGCGAACATGGCACATCTCTCCACCTTTAGTCCTTTGACTTCTTTCACCAGAGGTTTGTAGTTTTCCTCATGTAGATCTTCTATATATTTTGTTAGATTTATACCTAAGTATTTCATTTCGGGGGTGGTTATATAAATGGTGCTGTGTTTTTAATTTCAGACTCCACCTGTTTATTGCCTGGTATCTAGGAAAGCAGTTGATTTTTGTTTATCAACCTTGTATCGTGCTGTTGTGCTATAATCAGTTACTAGTTCTAGAGGTTTTTTGTTGTTGTTCTGTGTTTTCTACCTAGACGATCGTGTCATGTATGTATAAAGGCAGTTTTATTTCTTCCTTCCCAATCTATATATCTTTTATTTCCTTTCCTTGTCTTATTGCATTACCTAGGAATTTCATACAGTTTTTAAAAGCAGTGATGAGAGAAGATATCCTTGCTTTGTTCCTAATCTTAGTTGGAAAGCTTCAAACTTCCCACCAAAAATCAGTTCCATTTCTATGAACTATGATAACAGACTACTAGAAAGAGAAACTTAAAAAGCAATTCCACAATTGCATCAAAAATAATAAAATACTTAGAAATAGATTTAACCTAGGAGGTAAAAGATCTATTATTTTGTAATAACCTATAATGGAAAATAGTCTGAAAAAATAATACATATAACTGAGTCATTTTGCTGTACAACTGAAACTTAACACAATACTATAAATCCATCTATATTTCAATTTAAAAAAATCCAGAGCTTTGAAATTAAGTCACCATCTGTTTAATCTCTTTGATAGAAATATACATATGTTAAAATAATTTTGATAATTTTCTGATATTTGAAGGGTTACATAATTTTTGCAATATATATGTGAAAGAAAAGATATTTGTAACTATGCAATAGGTTGTTTTTCTTTTTCTCTCCCTTATTGTTCATTTTTATTTATTTTTTATTTTTGCCATCCTGAAGGAACAACTATTTAACCCACTGTTGTGACTCAGAAATGCTTTGGGTAGATGGCAGCTGTAGAAGTGAGAAAACAAAGGAGCTTACTTGAGCAAAGAGTAAAAGAAAGACTTTAAATAGTAGAAGAACAGCACTTAAAAATCATGTAGGCAAGAAAAGGAACATTTTACAAATGGAAGAAATGCAAGTAATTGAGCATAACTGGAAGCAAAGAAAGAGCATGAAGGAGTAGTGAGTGGGATCACACTGCAAACTTAGACGAACCCAGATGATGTAAGTCCTCATATGTGCAAGTATGTTTGGATTTGATTGACCAGTGGTTCCCAAATCAGGTGATCATCAGACTAACTGGATCCCATTCCAGAGTTACTGAACTAGCATTTCTTAGAATTGGGACCCAGGGACTGTTTAAATTTTCTGCCACATCTGTTCTCTTATTTCATTCTAACAACCCTTTCTGAAAGACGGAGATGGTATTGCTCTCTGTGTAATGGAGAATTGCAGTCCAAAGTAGGATTAGGCATATTTATCCTGTTAGTTATGGACAGTACCTGTGTTTAGAATTCAGCCTGTCTCCCGTGAAGTGGTACCGTCTGCTTCTGCCCCATCTGGTGGAGGCAAATGGAAAAGAGCGACATTAGAGATTTTTCTTCATTTCTGAGATGGTTGCTTTTTCTCCCAGTTTCTCCAAATTCTTATGAGACTAAAGCCTCCACATAAAAATTAAATTGTCAAACCAAATGGTGTGTAGTGGAGACCAATTCATCACTACTGCCCACGGGAGCTTTTGAAGCCTTCTGTCAGTGTGACCTGACAAGCTTTGTAGTTCATATTAGGGGAGGGGAGTGGAGGAGGAGATCAGAGGCAGGGAGGTCAGAAGTGATGAGGGTCCTCACTAAAGCTCAGGCTATGAAGTGATGGATTCGAGAGAAAATTAGAAGACAGTATGTGATAAATATGTTCTATGACTAAATTTTCATATCTAATGAGCTGCAGAGCTTAGGCAAGGAAAGGAGGAAAGACGAAAAAGTGGGGAGATACAGGGGGTTCTAGATACGATAAGCACACCGAAAGCTCCTAGATGAGATTTTAATAGTGTTGATTGTCAGTGCTTTTCTAGTGTCAGTCACAGAAAATATTCATGGTAACTGATCAGTAACCCAATTTTATTTTTCTTTAATTTTTGGTAGTATTCTTCCACACAGAATCATTTAATGGTTCTTTCTGTGGGTTTAAGATCACATGCTATCTTCCTTCTACCAGTTATTATTCCCATGAAGAACCAGTGGGCTTGACTAGTCGTAAGAAGAGGTTTAGTGGACAGTTCTAGCTCATTTTCCATTATTAATGCTTTAATGTATAACTCACTAGAGGGTTTTGGCATTTAACTGTTTACTGTGAAATTATTTAGTAAATATAAAGCCTCATGAATAACCTATCATTATGGAATAAAGCCTGGTACATGACCACTCCCAATAGAGACAAATTATACTGGTCTTTTTTTCTTACTCATAGGGCAAAAGTTGGATTGTTAAAAGAAGTTATGAAGATTTTCGGGTACTTGATAAACATCTTCATCTGTGTATTTATGACCGACGATTCTCCCAGCTCTCAGAGCTTCCCCGTTCTGATGCTCTGAAGGACAGTCCAGAGGTAAGCATTCAGTGCTTTACAGAAGTAATCACTATTATGTAAATCAGCAGAAAAGTTTTGCTAGTATACTAAGTAAAAGCTTATTTTGAGCACTCAGGAAGATTCATGGGATTATTTATTTCTTAAAATAGTAGAAAAACTAGTGATATTTTAGGATATTTCAAATAGGTTTGCTGTATAATTTTATAGAAAGAAACTCATATCTTAATATACAAGTAGGTGATATATATGAGAGATCATTTTCAAAGAGAATATAAACTATAGAAGCAAAAACATGGAAATATGTTGACATCACTAGTAATCAAAGACATGCATATTCAGATGATGCTGTTTATTCAGTTTATGATGGCAGGCTGTGTCCACGCACTTATTTCCATGCCTGTCAAAATTTTCTAGTAAAAGTATACAGAGGTTTGTTTTTTTTTTAAGAGGAAGGAGATTCTTTTATAACATTAGAAAATGAAAATAACCATCAGGGAATCCAAAATTGTGAGGAATCTTGGAGTGGACAGGATAAGAGTTATGGGGGTAAGAAAATACAGTTTGAGCAACTTCTGCAGGAAGACTGCAGAGGGACAGGTAAACTAGAAATCTTCATTGTAAAAACTGAATAAATGAAGTAACAGAAGAGCAAACAGAGGGCTTTCAGAAGCGTGATTACCATCCGTAGAGAAAGCAAGGCAGTCACATTCATGGAATACGAATAGAGTTTATAAAAATAAAATAATCAGAGATCTTAGAAATGAACATATGGTCATTTAAGTTAATTTTAATAATAACAAACATTAATAGCTGGACGACATGCAAAATGGATTTAGATGAAGAGAGAATTAGTGAGCCGGAAGGGCAGACTCTGTAAGAACACAGCCCCAAGGGGATAAAAAGTTGTGAGAGAACAGTCGAGAGTTCCAGAGAATGGATCCAGAAATTCCCACAAGTTCCTGCTGCTTTATAGGAGTTTTTATAGGAGGAGAGAGTGGATGGAAGAAGCTAAAAACTTAACGGTAGTGGTGGTTTAGTCGCTAAGTTGTGTTCGACTCTTGCCACCTCGTGGACTGTGGCCGGCCAGGCTCCTCTGTCCATGGGATTCTCCAGGCAATAGTGGAATGGGTTGCCATTTCCTTCTCCAAAAACATAATGTTTCCCTAAATTAAAAAAGAGCCTGTTTGCAGATTAAATCAGTCCATTAAGTGTTAAATATAATAACATCTAGAAACATTGTAAAATTTCAAAATGCCAAAAGCAGAGAGGAAACCCAAAAAGCCTCCAGAGAGCAAAAACGAGAAGGAACAAGGAATGTATTGGCATTAGACTGCTTAGCAGCCACAATGGATGCTTGAGAACAGTGCAAGTCCCTGGGGGAAAACCCTTCCAATCTGTAATTAATTCCTGGGTAATTACAGAGTAGAGGCAAAGCAGAGGCTCCAGGCATGCAAGAACTGCCACTGTGGCAAAGCCTCAGGAATGCCCTGAAACCACAGATTCTGTCGTACGATAAAAAACCTGGACGTCTCTCTGCCTCCATTTCCCTTCTCTGTCTGTCTGTTGGTTTTTCTTTCTCAGACTGTCTTAGAACATGACAGCTCCCAACAGGTACCGGGTTCTTGTGTCTTTGTAAAATAGCAGCCAAATGGGGCTGAAATTAGGAGCTCCTGATTCCTGCAGCAACTCCAGTTAGGCTCCTATGGGGTCCCATGCCTGGACCATCCGCTGACTTCAGGTGAAGGATCGCACATGAACTGTCCTGCCATGGCGGGGTGGCCGAAGACTGCAGCACGCCTTGGAGAGAGTTTCAGAGTAGTGGGGAGAAGCTGGGCAGGAAAGTAATTATGTCTGTGCTATCATTTTACATTTTCAGTACAAAAATAGAAAGAAAAGGCAACCAAATTAGAAGCTATATGGCCCCTGATGCTGACGGGCCAAAGTGAAAGTCCTGCAAGAGAGGGAATTATGTAAGTGCCCTTAGTGTCAGTTTATGCAGCTGTGAAGCTTCTGCGAAGAAGCTCTGAGACTATGAAAATGCCTGAAAATCTGCAGATTTTTTTCTCTCAGAAACAACCAGTTTATGCCAGTTTCTTTAACAGTGAGAAACCGTTACCACTGAATCTTCTCTTTTTCTTTAGTCGGTCACTCAGATGCTTATGGCTTACCTGTCCCGCCTTTCAGCTATTGCTGGGAACAAGATCAACTGTGGACCTGCCCTTACTTGGATGGAGGTATTAATCTAGTTCACTCTTTATTAATTACCTATGAAAGAAATCCCATGTGGATTTTCTTAGCTACTGAGTTTCAGGAATTGAATAAGTGGGGCTTATTCATGTCTTCTGGAAGATAGATATGGTACATTAAATATTTTTATCTCAAACCTTTTTTGATAATCCAGGAAGCTAGTTTTAATATTATTTTATGAATCAGAATGACACCTGTTTTTTTGGTATTCAATATATTCATGTTTATACATTTAGCAAGGTATGTGTGTGTGTGTATATATATATATATATATAAAATTGACTTAGTAATGAAAATAGTTTTTAGTCATTTAAAAACAAGAGACAATTAAATCCTTTTAAAGCATCTGATTTAAGAATGTCTTGAGTGATAGAGTATCCAG
>SJYQ01001490.1:568415-619571 GCA_006410935.1 Redunca redunca
GTAGAGTTACTTTATTCTCTAAAGTGAAAATTGGGAAGATGATGAAAAGTAGAAAGAATATACAACTTACAGCCACTACAACTTGCATTGAGATCTTGTTTTTTCATTATTGGCTGTGTAATCTGGGACAAATTATTTAATCTTCTGTAATTTACGTAACCTCCTTTAGCTTTAGCATCTTCATTGTTAGGTATTGATAATGATGATGAGTATCTTTTAAAGTTGTGAAGAGTCAATATATAATACATGTACAATACAATGACTGGTATATAGTAAATAGTTTTTTTTTTTTTTTTTAAGGATTCTTTGGNTTTTTTTTTTTTTTTAAGATTCTTTGGGTTATAGTTTTTCTAAATCGAGTTGAGTTATATAGATACACCAAGAAACTTGCAAGTCCCATGTCTTTAACCATCTCATAGTACATTTTCTTTGTTCTAGATTGATAACAAGGGAAATCACCTTCTAGTTCATGAAGAATCCTCTATTAACACTCCTGCTGTTGGTGCTGCCCATGTTATCAAGAGGTACACTGCTCGGGCCCCAGATGAATTGACCTTAGAGGTAGGTGACCGAAGATGCTCTGTGTTAGGTCAGTCTCTGCTGCCTTTCTAGCCTCATCTTCGTGTCAGTCATTTACTTTACAAAAAGCACCAGGTGTTTCTGCCCATTATTGTCTTTCAGCCTGGCATGCCATCTATTTTTATTTTAATGACTATCCTCATCCTTAAAAATTCAGCTTAAATGTCCCCCATTTTTTCTAGGAAGTCTCCTTGATCTTCTTCCTTCCACTCCAAGAAATACATACCCCACTTCTCCCCTACCCCTCGCTCTGCCCCCGTAACCCCTGCCCAGAGCCTGCACCGAATGTCATTCTGAGCTGTTCTCAAGGCTTTTCTCTGAGAGGCCACTTACTACATTCAGTCAAAGTTGTTCTCCTGTGTTTGTCTCTGTGAACTTCTTGAAAGCCGGATCCTCTTGTCTTTTGTCCTTTTTTTGGCCCCTAAAAGCAATACCCAGTGATACTTTTTTCTTGTTGTTCATAGATTGAGGTAAAGACCAGATGAAAAGTGAAATGAACATATCTTGCTATCAGATGCAAAAAGAGGGGATTTAAGTTTCTTCTGTTAATCCTGGCTAATGAGAGATCAAAAGAAAATGCTGGCAATTATTTCCTCAATTTAAGAGGAAATAAGTGTGCATTTTTACTATACAGAATTCAAACAGTTCTCAACTAAATTTTTAGCTCTATACACAAAGAATCCTTGATCTTGAAAGATACCGTGTCTGTTAGCAAATATGGTTTTGTGAAGAGGACATTAATGACTGGAAAAATTAGTCATGAATATACTACAAAAATTCATGAAGCAATATTGTGTACATTAGCAACATTGTTCTAAAGTGCCTAACTGGTTTATCACAGAGATCATCACTTATTTTAAATGAAGAATACAGCTTCCTTTAAGTATATTATTAAAAACTATTCTTGCTATTTTTATTCTTAGGATTTTGTAAAACTTTGTGTAAACTCATTAGTTTGTCTTTTAGGATGAACAAAGTCAGCTGTTCAGTGGGAATGTTATATATTGAACTGCCTTGTGAAGGAAATGTAGCTGTCATTCAATTTTACGTGTACTAAGAATAACCCAGTAATTGTAGACATCTTAGAGCGTTCCTATATAATGAAATAAGATATGTCAAATGCTCAGCTCAGTGCCTGGCACATGGCAAGCTGTTCACTGAGTGTATTAATAGAAACTGTTGTTGTTCTAAATATGGTAATTTAAAGTTTCCTTTTATAAGTGAATCTGATCACCTTTAGTAGCAGCAGTAACAGTATTTAAACTCTGTGATGATGCCTAGTGTTAAAAAATCTCACACTGTCAATCAGGCTTTCTGAAGTTACTACACATGTTACTTGGACCACAGTCTTTGTGCAGCTTAACTTTTTGTAAACCTCTCCTTTACAAATGGTTAAGATTATTAAATTCTTTATAGAAAGAAATATTAATGTCTTTCCAGAAATAACGAGCCAGAGAATAAGATACAGTTCAGATTTAAAGTTTTACAGTTTAGATTTAAATTCTAGGCAGATGATTGCTTTATAATCTGATTAAAAACATTTCACTTAAAATGTTTTCTCCTAGGTGGGAGACATTGTTTCTGTTATTGACATGCCCCCCAAAGTGTTAAGCACATGGTGGAGAGGCAAGCATGGATTTCAGGTAGGCAACAAAGAATTTGGTGTGGAAAATTCAAAGAATGTGTTCTCTTTCGATAATATTTCTGTTTACAGTGGTGTGCTGGCAGTGGACTTTGTTATCACAAATTTTGTCTGCAGTGGTAAAAAAACAATGTAGATGACGTTAGACTTGGGTTTCCTTTTCTAGTTACTGCTGTGGAAGATCTCTTCTGTCCCACATGGTGGAATAGCTGAAGTGTGAGCAGAGCCACCTGCCTGCTGACCCCTTTTAGATTATCGAGCCTGTAACTCTGGCTCACTTTTCCTAGTGGTTTAAAATCATGAATCACATATGTTTTCCCTCTAGACTTAAGTCAGTTGACCAGTGTTTTTTAATGCATTGTAACTGTTAACATAAACAGTGTTTAATAGAGTAACAGCAGAATCTAAGGCCGTCTCTTTCTCTTTCCTTACATGCCTAAGTAATTTGAGACCTGACAACAGCATCTCTTAGACAGACTGTCACTAATTTCCACAGGGTAGAAAAGTTTCCTTTTAGCTTTTAAAACTATCACTAGAAGAACATCTAAAAATGCCTTAATATTGTATCCTTAGTATATAACTTGTGGGTTTTAGTTGTCTATTTATAAAAATGTTCCTAAAATGCTGTGTAGATTAAATGCTCATGCTGTACATTTGGAAATGTTAATGGCTATTATATAAATATAGCTTTATATGCATATAAAAACTATTAGGTTTCTATAACATGTATTTTATGAAAAAAATCATACAGTTTAAAACAGGACAGCATGGTGGCTAAGAACATGAGTTCTGGTGCTGTATCTCTTAGGTTTAATCTTGTGTTATTTTCAGCAAGTTGCTTTACTTCTCTGTACTTCAGTTTCCCCATTTGTAAAACGGGGATTGTAGGATTGTTGTTAATCTCTTAAGATTATCGAGAAGATTAAATGTGTGAGGATAAAATATGTAAAGTAGCTAGAGCAGACTTGATGCATATTTCTCACTCAATAAATGTTGATTTTTAAATGTAAATAATTCAAATAAAATTTGATTTGATTTACACCTCAATTTGTCATAAAAGCATTCATAACAATTTAATTTGATTAACCCCAAATTGATTAACCTTGTGTCTTTGTTGCCCCACAAATTTTCTCACGTGTATAATTGCAGTCCTACTTTAGCTGTGCTGATTTCTTAATTGCTATTAATAATTGGTGCTTCTGATTAAATATAAAACTAAATGGAAAGCTGGTCTGAAGCAGCTTTTTATTAAGGGATAAGGGATCCCTTATCTTATTAAGGGATCAATTCTTCACGTTCATGGAAGCGAGCTATAAATGGTAGGGGCCCAAACAGGATCAAAAAGTAATTTTGGCTTTTGAATGCCAGTTGTGCTTCAGTCTTGCTGTTGCTTCCTCTCTTGCAGTCTTAGCCTTAGCAAGGCCACTTGCTTTCTTTGGACTGCAGTAGCAGGAGACGAGGGGCTGGGCTTGGCCCCGGGGTAGCTTGGATAGTGGTCTTCCTGGGAATCGAGGCCATTTCGAGCTGCCCACTCTCAGGAGAGAGGGTGGAGGGGAGCAGAGATGTGGGCTGCTGCTTCCCAGGCTGTGGGCCAGCCTTGAGGCGTGCTGCTCTGGCCCCTGAAGGAGAGTGTTCTGGAGATGTGTTGTCAGCGCGGGGGCCCCGTGTCTCCACCGCAGGTCTGCTCTACTCGCTGGGTTTCTGATGTGTTATGCGGGCTACCCTGTTTTTCCCTCAGTCACAGGCATTGCTGTCTCCAGCCAGCTGTCGGGACCTGACAGGGTGCCGGTGGCGCGCGGAACCCTTTCCCTTAAGTCCAGCAAGCTGATGCTGTGCAGTCGCTGGCTTGTGACTTTATTTTTTATTATTATTTTCAAAATAATTAATAGATTCTTATCATTTAGTACAAACTTACAGAATAATTGACCAGATAATACACGAAGTTTCATGTACTATCTATCCCACACACATAATTTCTCCTATTAACATGTTGCTTTATGTTTTATAATTCACTGAAGGGAATTGGCAAAATGCTGATCTTTATTAACCACAAGCTGATGAGCAGAGTTTACCTACAGCGCAGTGTAACCACCGTTTCCAGGAGTGGTCCGAGGAACACCAGGGCCAGAATCACATGGATAAGAGTACAAAGTGTTAGTGTCACATCCTCCGCCACAGTGATGGAAACACATTTAATGAACCAGTATTTACACATGATTGTTAACTATAATCCGTATTTTCATTAAGACTCACTCTTTGTGATGTCTGTAGTTCTGTGGGTTTTCACAAATGCATGACATGGATCATTTGTACAAAGTGATTTCCCTGTGCTTGAAATTTCCTGTGCTCTCACCTATCCATCTTCCCTCCTCCTGATATCTGACAGGCGCTGATTATTTATTATCTCCATAGTTTTGCCTTTTCCAAAGCATTATAAAATTGGAATCATATGGTATAATATGGAGCCTTTTCAAACTGGCTTTCAACCTGCACTTAAGGTTCCTCCAGATCTTTCCATGATTTGTTGTTCCTTTTTTATCATTCATTGTTATGAATGTGCCATAATTTTGTTTTTCTATCCACTTATTAAAATGCATCTTGGTTGCTTCTAGTCTGGGGCATTTATGAATAATATTGCTGTATATATCCACACGCATATTTTTGTGTGGCTATGTTTTCAGCTCCTTCAGGTAAATACCATGGAGTGCACTTGCTGTGTTGTATGGTAAGATCATGCTTAGGTTTGTAAGAAACCACCAAACTGTCTTTTAAAGCGGTTGTACCGTTTTGCCTTCCCATCAGCAACAGTGGTGATGCTGCTCTGCATTCTCATCTACATTTGATGGTTCTCAGTTGGTTTTTTTTTTTTTCAATCATTCTAATAGGCATGTGATGGTATTTATTTCATTGCTGTCTGAATTTGCAAATAAAGTCAGTCCAAGGAATGGCGTTTACTGACACAGATAAGGGTGTTGTAATGCTGTCTTCATTTCTCTATTACTAATAACTCCTTCTACTCTCTCTTCACCTCTGATTCTCAAACTTTTCTTGGTGAGCTTATGCTGTGTTGCATAGGGAACATGTCAAAACGTAAAATCCTGTGACATAAAGCCCCGGGTTCTGTCTCAGTGGTTTGGAATAGGATTAAGATACATTCTTACCCCTGTGATTCTGGCCCTGGTGTTCCTTAGACCACTCTGCTGGAAGCAGTGCTTACTCTGAGCTGTAGGTAAAGTTTGCCGATCAGCTGGTGGTTGATAAAGGTCAACATTTTGCCAAGTTCTAGTCTTTATATTGTTTTAGCCTAGACCATAATTTAGCTGTGGGAACAGAAGGATTAGTTCATCCATGTTTCTAAATTATACTGTGACTGTGTTTCTTTTCTTAAACTTCTAGGAGTAGGAAGTGTGAAATTATATTAACCATAGTAATTTGAAATTCTGAAATCTTTTACTTGTCTTCTAAAGAGTATATTGAGCTTTTTACCTTTGTTTTCTGAGGAGTTTTCATCATACAATGTATATTTCAGAAAGGGAACCAAAAAAAAAAAAACTCTTTGCTTTTTCTTTCTTGTTAAAAATACATGGCCTTTTTGTGTCTGTTTGTGGACTGTGGTTGGAAATGTGAGGTGAGGTGTCTGGAAGGTCTTTTTTTCCCTTACATAACAGGCATATCACAAATGCAAAGTGTTAATGTCTGAGGATTATTTGTTTAGTGCCGTGTTTCTCAGAATTTTGTCTGAAAGCCACCAGTATCAGAATGACCCGAGAAACGTGTTAGTATACAACTGATCTCTGGAGACGGGGGACATAAATCTGAATTTCATCAGGTTCCTCAGATGATTATTGAGTATAAAATGTGAGAACCACTGACTCAGCCTCCCTGTGTTTATCCTGTGCAGATAGAGAAAGAATTAAAACACTGCTTAGTGAGTGTTCTCCTTTCCCCCAGAAAACCTCCTAAGACATATTTGGGATGCAGTCAGTCTAATGGAGAAAATACCACTACGAGGGTGACAGAATCCAATTCAGTCATGTTCTCTCGGTTCTCCACAAGATGGTCAAGGGTCACTGGATTTATTTTCCTAGTTACCCCAGCCTGTCGTGTGAGGGTTTCCATCCCCGAATGGCAGACGAGCAGCTCTTCAGCAATAAGCATCCCCTTACCTCAGGAGTTTAACTTGGTTCCAGAAAGCTTACTTTCAGAAAAGCCTTCTTTATCCCACAGGGAGGATGTTTGGAAACCTTGGCTCTTGCAGTAAGTAGTTTAATAGAGGAAGACAGTTCACCCACTTTTTTATATGAAGACCATCATTTTATGTGCGGAATTCAAAGCTACACCTTTTCATTACTCAAAATTAAGTAGAGCAAAATATTTCCTTTCCAGTTAAGTAATAGGAAAATTACATAATTTTTCATCTGTAGTGTTTACAAGATTTCAAGGGAAGGGGGAGTCAGAGTGTGGTGCTACAAATCCAAGGCATTGTAACACTTCTTGGTCCTTTTCTGTGTGCTTCCTGTTAACCTTTAATTCTCACACTACAAAGAAGGTACTTTTATTACCTCTCTTACTGACAAACTAAAGCGAAAGAGGACTAAACTACTGCTCTGTTACTATTTCGCTGTTTAGCGTCAGAGCTTAGGGAGAAACTTAGGGATTCTGGGCAAAGAACAGATCACAGTGGTGTTGCGGTAAACCAGCAGTGCCTTCTACTTGTCTACATGTGTGAATCATAGATTTCTAAGGTAGAAAAAACGGCAGAGGATCACCTGGTCTTAAACTGTCACCTTATAATTAAAGAAATCAAAGGAGTTTGGAAAGATGGATTTGATTCACAAAGACAGTAAGTCAGTGATATAGCCAGAACATGAGCTTGGTGAGTCCCAATTTTATATTTCTCCCCCGTAGATCACAAAACATATGTAAATTTTCTGAAATTATTTTATTTCTTATTGCTGCCTTTATTTTTCTTACTAGTGCCATTAGCAGCTGCCATTAACGTTTAAAGAGAAGCTAGTTTCTAGATAGTCTTTTGTTAATTTGTAACATCAGAATATGTCCTACCAAATGAATCTTAAACATTCAATTTCATGGAAATTATTGAAAAATGGCCTACAGAAGTAGTTCTTGGCATCATCAAACCCTACACTCATTTGTTATGATAAATAATTTCTAAAATCCTTCCTTAGAATTCAGATATGAAATTTATAAATGACATAACAAAATACAAACACAATTTCAAAAAAGTCAATATAATTTTTCATATATAATATAAAAGAAATAAAAGTGAGTTGCATACTTGAAATACACAGTTGTGTATACCAGGGACAATTTCATGGAAGTCGTGTTACTTCAAATGTATTAAGCTCAATCACAAAATAGAATAAAACTTACTTGTAATAGCATCAAAACTATGAACTACTTAGGGATATATCGGAAGAAAGATACAAAAGATCTGTGTGCTGAAAACTACAAAGCATTTCTGAGATAAAGAATATTTAAAAAATGAGAGATATACACCCTGTGTATAGGTTGGAAGTCTTTATATTGTTAAAATGTCATCTCTTCTCAAATTGATCCCAGTCAAAAATCCCAGCAGATTTTTTGTAGAAATCAATACACAGATTTAACAATTCATATGGAAATACAAAGGACCTAGAAAAGAACAGCCAAAGCAAATTTGAAAAAAAGAGCAAAGTTGGAGAACTAACACTAATTGATTTGAAGACTTAACTGTAAAACTGCAGTAACAGGAGAGTATGGCATTAGGGGAGAGATGGACAAGTAAATCAACAAGACAGAACAGAGTCAGAAGTAGACCCACACATTCATGGATGCTTGTTTTCAACAGAGGTTCAATGTCCGTTCAGTGAAGAAAACATGATTTGTTTTACAAGTGATGTTGGGACAGTTGGATATCCATCAGTTCGGTTCAGTCACTCAGTTGTGTCCGACTCTTTGCGGCCCCATGAATCACAGCATGCCAGGCCTCCCTGTCCATCACCAACTCCCAGAGTTCATTCAAACTCATGTCCATCAAGTCAGTGATGCCATCCAGCCATCTCATCCTCTGTTGTCCCCTTCTCCTCCTGCCCCCAATCCCTCCCAGCATCAGAGTCTTTTCCATTGAGTCAACTGTTCGCATCAGGTGGCCAAAGTACTGGAGTTTCAGCTTCACCATCAGTCCTTCCAACGAACACCCAGGACTGATCTCCTTTAGGATGGACTGGTTGGATCTCCTTGCAGTCCAAGGGACTTTCAAGAGTCTTCTCCAACACCACAGTTCAAAAGCATCAATTCTTTGGCGCTCAGCTTTATCTATATGCCTTCATAAACCCTTTTATTTATTTCTTGTGCCATCTGCATGTATTAACACAAAATAGGTCATGTACCCAAAATGTAAATCTTAAACTAAAAAGCTTCTAAAAGAAAACATAGGAGAAACTTTTGTGACCTTGGATTCAGCAACGATTTCTTAGATGAAATCTAATTCATAAAATAATAAATTTCATCAAAATTTAACACTGCTGCTCTTTGAAAGGCATTATTTTTAAGACAATAAAAAGGCACATTACAAACTGGGAAAAAATATTTGCAGTGATTATACCTGATCAAGTACTTGTATCCACAACATATAAAGAACTCTCAAAATTCAACATGAAAACAGAACCCAATTAAAAAAAAACAGCAAATATGGGAACAATTAACAAAGATACATGACAAATAAACCTGTCAAGAGATGTTTAACTGCAGTGATCATTAGAGAAATGCAATTAAAATAACAATGAGGCCTTGCTGTATACTTATTAGAGCGGCAAGGATATGGAGGAATTGGAACACTGACACAGTTGGGGGCAATGTAAGATTCTCCAACCAACTGGAAAACAGTTTGTCAGTGTTTTAAACATATACCGATGGCAAGATCCTGCCATTCCACTCCTAGGTGTTTATCCAAGAGAACAGAAGGTCTGCCTTCATATAGAAACTCACATATGACAGTTCATAACAGCTGTATGTGTAATGGCCCCAAGCTGGAAGCAACCCAGTTATCTCATCAGCAAGAGATCAATGAATAAACAAACGGTGGCATTTACACAATAGAATATTACTAAGGAATAGAAAGGAAGAATTAGTGATAAATACAGCAACATGATGATCCTCAAAATAATTACACTGAATGAAAGAAAACCAACAACAAAGAGTACATTCTGCATGACTCGATTCATATAAAAGTGTAGGAACTGCAGAGTGATGTGTAGTGGTAGAAACTTCATTGTCTGTTGAGCAGGGGTAAGGGCTTCTAGGGAGAGGGAGAAATTACAGAGAGTTACAAGGAAACTCTGGGGGTTGACAAATATATTCATAATTTTGAGTGTGGATACAGTTTTATGGGTGTCAACTCATCAAAATGTACATTTTAAATGTGCACAGCTTGTTTGTCAGTTATACCTCAGTAAAAGTGGGAAAGAACTGCAGAAGCATCTGTCTTAACTTTTCTTGTGTCTGATCCTGTGACAGTTTGCATCTCTTCTGCCGTTGTGTCTCTTACATCCATATACTCTTCTTTCTTCTTCATGCCAAACTGACTCAGGGGAAAACGACCAGACTGAAGGTTCTCTCTCCCTCCTTTAAGCCCATCCCTCAGCCTTGTCTTTTTCTTTTTTTTTTTCTGTTATTATATTTTTATTAGCTACTCCTCTACCCTTGTGGATGCTGGATGCTCATCTTTTCTTTTCCTTCCCTCCTCTTCCTAGAGTGGAAATTCATCTTGACTCCTGCCAAATGTACTGAATTCCTCTCATCTTTCTCAGCCATTTAAATTAGAGCTTTAGAAAATGCTACTTTTGCAGAAAGAATAATACAGGAAACAGAATGATATAATTCATAGATCATATTGTTGGAATTCCAGTTATTTTTAACATTGAGCATTTTGAGTTTATTAGAATTAATTTATATTTGGTAAAATATTGGCTTAAGTATGCACTATGTTTTGTCAGACCTCTTCACTGTGACCCATCCATCCTTCTTGGATGGCCCTGCATAGCATGGTTAATAGCTTCATTGAGTTACACAAGCCCCTTTGCCATGACAAGACTGTGATCCATGAAGTGGCAGAAAACTTAAAATGTTCATTAACTGTAATTTTAGGGTTAGTTATGTGTATATTTTCAATGGAACACAGTTTCATTTTTTTATGGTTGAAATTTTATAATAAGAAAATAGAATCTATTGCTTTTCACAAGTACACAGAATTAGACAGGATAACTGTCTTACTTAAAAGAGCTACAGTTAGAAATGCTTTTGGCTTCAAGAAACAAAAGCAAACAGAAAAAGTATCATTGCTGCAGTTGAGTCAGCAGCTTAATGAAGCTAGGCAGAATTATCTAAGCTTCTCTTGGCCTTTTTTTAGGGTTAGATGATTGCTACTACTGATCCATTCCCAAAACCTGGTACATAGCAGAAGGAAGAGACAGGATAGTGACACATTTTCAGGTGACACATTTTCACATGTGCCATGGCTACACCATGAATGCAAGGAATCTGGAAAACTGAGTATTTATTTCAGCTAGCATTTAGTAATAATGCGCTTAATACTAAAGGGAGATAGGCAAGCAGGGATGGATGGAAATTAGATGTTGGGTGAACCTCCCATGGACCTACCTCTGCATAATACACAGCAGCTTTCCCCCCATATACCGGGACCTAATGCCTTGAGACATTTAAAAGGTGAAAGTGTAACTAGTATGTACCAATTTGATACAGTTCCTTAAAGAAGATCATTAAGCTTTGTTGAGTCTTGTGAAGAAATAATGGCAAGCTATTTTTATTTGCTGACAGATACTTGAGTTTAGAAACTAGGCTAGGTGCTTTTACACAGATTATTCAGGTAGCTAATGATGTCCCACTTTTATGAATTAAGAAACAGATGTTAAGCAATTTGCTGTAGATCACAGAGCCTAGGAAATGAGTGATCTTTTCTCTATAGCGAATTGCAGAAAATGTATATAAATGGAAATGAATTAGAATTTTATAGAAAGAATGATATTTGATAGTGAGGAAACTTAGGTACATATAGGCAAAAGGTCAGTCAGTCAGTCAGTCCAGTCACTCAGTCGTGTCCAACTCTTTGCGACCCCATGAATCCCAGTACACCAGGCCTACCTGTCTATCACCAACTCCTGGAGTTCATTCAAACTCACATCCATCGAGTCCGTGATGCCATCCAGCCATCTCATCCTCTGTTGTCCCCTTCTCCTCCTGCCCCCAAACCATCCCAGCATCAGAGTCCTTTCCAGTGAGTCAACTCTTTGTATGAGGTGGCCAAAGTACTGGAGTTTCAGCTTTAGCATCATTCCTTCCAAAGAACACCCAGGACTGATCTCCTTTAGAATGGACTGGTTGGATCTCCTTGCAGTCCAAGGGACTGTCAAGAGTCTTCTCCAACACCACAGTTCAAAAGCATTAATTCTTCAGCACTCAGCTTTCTTCACAGTCCAACTCTCATATCCATACATGACCACTGGAAAAACCATAGCCTTGACTAGACGGACCTTTGTTGTCAAAGTAATGTCTCTCCTTTTAAATATGCTATCTAGGTTGGTCATAACTTTCCTTCCAAGAAGTAAGCATCTTTTAATTTCAGGCAAAAGGTAGTAGGTATTATATGTCACATCCATACATTGGAGGAGCCGCAACCCTCTAGGTCTTCTAGTGGCCAACATATTAGGATGATAAAGAATAGATAATGTTGCACAAGTGTTTACTACATTCGTTTTGCTTATACTCATCTGTTTAATCCTCGTAATAAACGTTATGAGTTAGGCACGATATCATTATGTTTAGAGGAAGAAACTGAAACATGGAGCCTAGGTTATAAACCCATCCTAGTAAGAGGCAGGCCTAGACTAGAACTGAGGCCCTCTTAATCCTGGGGCTAGGTGCATGCTCAGTTGCTTAAGTCATGTCCAACTCCTTGTGACCCCATGGACTGTAGCCCACCAGGCTTCTCTGTCCATGGAATTCTCCAGGCAAGAATACTGCAGTGGGTTGCCATGCCCTCCTCCAGGGGATCTTCCTGACCCAGGGATTGAACCCATATCTCCTGCATTGCAGGTGGATTCTTTACCCACTGAGCCACCTGGGAAGCCCCAGTCCTGGGCCTACATTTAACCATAAGTGATTCTCTTAGAAGTGATTTGTGTAAGAGAGCATGAGAAGGATTTTTCAAGTTGATTCTCATCTGGGTCTGACCAATCTTGGAAGAATTTCTACTTGTTGATTAGTTAAATAGGAAGTTGAATAAAATATGGTATAGAATTTCACCAATAAAACAAATACTTACAGCATCATTTTAGAAGGCGTGTATATAGGAACTTTAAGATCCAAATTCAAATCTTTGAAACAAGCTGATAGTTTATTAATAAGCCCTTTTCAACTCATGATAACTGGTTACATCTTCATAATTTTAAGAGCTAACATAGAATATCGATCAAGAAATTGAAGTAAGAATGCAGCAAATTAGAATGTGAAACACTCCCACGCAGATGAAAATTATACAGCTCAGACCTTCTCGATGAGTCAGACTCTTGGAAGGCTGTTCCTTTCTTCCCCAGAGTCTGTCAACAGAGGGATGTACAAAGTGATGTAGTTTTCTTGTTTCAGCTTTAACATCTGCTGCTTGGCAGCCCAATCATATTCCTATCTAAGAAAACATCTATAAATATTGGTAAAAATTTCCTTTTTACTTTTGTTTCCCGGATCTTCATATCTGTATTCATTCTGCTGGCTGTGCAGTATCTGTGGGTGATCTGGAGCTCAGTATTTTCCTAGTGCACCTCCTTTGGGGGTCTTCCTCACACCACAAGCAGTTTGCTACCAGGTCAATTTGGTGTGCTTTTTCAAAGCCGAGATTGGTTGTTTTCTTCTCTTGCTTCCCCACTTATCCACACACTTCTGACTCTTTACCAAGAATGAATACCAGGATTTTAAGTGAGCAGTCGTTTCATCTGGTCTTGTCATTTTTCACAGAACCTATGAGAGAATGAAGAAAAAATACACAAAAAAGTTGAATGTGGTTTAGTTTTGCTTTAAAAAAAAATCACACAGAAGTCAGTAAATATGAAAGTGGGCAGTAGAAGTGTTCACACAACTGGATTGAAATTTCAGCAAAGTAAGTTATTAACAGGTATAAATTATACCTCTTGCCATGCATAGCTTGGTGTCAGACTAAATATTTTAATTGGAGTAAAAGAAGTTTGAGAAATTAAAAGCTAAAACTAGAAAAGAAGACTTAGACTTTTAGGCAAATAAAACACATGACTCTATATACTCATAGCAACAGATTGTCTTATTATTTGTTTGTATAATTGGCATCATCAGTGATTTAGAGTCTTGGGATAGCAGAATCGCTGGGAGGGGCTGTGGAGCACATTACTGGAATTGAATTGGCAATGCTCACACACTGGTCTGTTCCCTGGTTTAGAATCCTCTCTTTGCTGCCTTTCTTCTTTAGGTGGGACTCTTCCCTGGACACTGTGTTGAGTTAATTAATCAGAAAGTTCCCCAGTCAGTGACCAACTCAGTGCCAAAACCAGGTGAGTACTCTTTCTCATTAGCGTGGTTATTTACCCACTGCTTAAAGATCCAGATTTTCTCTTCCAGTCAGGCACGCAGCTTGTTTAGCTGTTGTGTTCATTGTCATAATATGCATTCTTAATTTTAATGTGGTTTTAGATTTTTAGTGTATTCTTTTTTCTCTGTTGATCATTTCACAAAGGTTTACATGCATTCAAAATTTTAGGCAATTTTAAGAACTGTTTGCTCCATTAAGCTTTGTCATTATTTGCTTTTGCAATTATATAGTAGGAATGTAGCTAATTAATGAGCAAAATGATAAAAGAAAATGTCAGATTTAAGGACCTGACATGGAGATAATATGATTAGTTGAAAATTAATAATTGAAGGGAATGTACATCTTATCAGTGCCTGTGAACATCCAAACTATTTTAAACAGCATTTCTTATTACTTATATAATATATTTACAGTGCTGCATAAGTGTGTGGAATATTGTACAGATATGTAAAGCAATGTGTTACAGGGAGTAAAAATCAAAACAGTGGAAACTTCTGTTTTTATTGGGGTGACTTAATCTGGACGAATTTTACAGAATACTTCATCAGGAACTTTTTAATGGGATGTAAATTTTTGGAAAGAAAATAAAAACAAAGAATAAAGATTTTAGAAGGAGGAGGAAGTGATCAAATGGATTTCTCCTTCTGCCCTACTCTCCCCTCATCCTGGGATTCTCAGTCTCTTTTCAATGCATTTTAATCCTCTGTTAAATCCCCCTTCTTTGGGCAAGCTTGTTAAGCATAAAACAAGTTTGTCAGAGAGAACTTACTTATTCATTAGGGGTTGTGTTGGCTGTAGTTTTCTTTTCCTTTTGAAATGTCGCATCAGTAACTTAAAAAAGAAATCCTGTGCCCACTAGCAGACACTGCTCCTCCTCTCCCTTGCCCCAGCTCTAAGCAACTGCCAATCTGCTTTCTGTCTCTAGAGTTCTCTGAGCTAGACCTTTCACACAAATGAAATACAATGCAGTATGTAGTCTTGTAACTGGCTTCCTTCATTTAGCATAATGTTTTCAAGGTTCATCCATATCAGTGCTTTATTCTCTCTTATGGCTAAATAGTAGTGCATTGTATGGATATACAGGATTTATTTTATCCATTCACTTTGGGTTTCCATTTTGGGTTATTATGAATAATGCAATAATTAATGTACAAGTTTTGGTATAGATATATGTTTTCATTTCTTGAGTATGTATGTAGCAGTAGAATTGCTGGGTCATATGATAACTCTATGTTCAACCTTTGGAGGAATTGCCAAACTGGTTTACCTTTGTAAACCAGCTGCACTGTTTTACACTTCCACCAGCAGCGTATATGAGAATTCAAATTGTTCTATTTCCTTGTTACTGTATTTTTGGTTATTGTTGTCTTAGTGGGTATTAAGTGATACATCTTTATGGTTTTGATATGCATGTCCTTGATGGCTAATAATGTTGAACATCTTTTTATGTGTTTACTTATTACCCATTTGTGTATCTTTGGAGAAATGTTCAGACTTTTGTCTATTTTTTAATTTGGTTGTCTTTTTACCATTGGGTCATGTTATACATTCCACATACAAGTCCTTTATCAGATAATGTGATTTGCAGACATACATTTCCTCAAATCTGTGTTTGGTCTTTCATTTTCTTGATGACATCTTTTGAAGCATAAATATTTTTAATTTTGATGAAGTTCAATTTATTTTTTTCTTTTCTCACTTATGCTTTTGATGTTTATCTAAGAAGGCATTGTTTAGCCCAAGGTCAATACTTACTTCTGTATTTTCTTCTAAGACGTTTATAGTTTTAGATCTTCCTTTTTAGCCTACTGCCCATTTTGAGTTAATTTTTGTGTATGTTTTTGAGGTCTAAGTCCATTGGATATTCAGTTATCCAAGCATGATTTGTTGAAAAGGTTATTTCTTCCCTATTTAATTGACTTGACTCCCTTGTAGAAACTCAGTTGACCTTAGATGCATGAATTTATTTCTAGATTTTCAGTTCTGTTCCATTGATCTGTATGTCTGTTCTTATTCCAGTACCACCTTGTCTTGATTACCATTGCTTAGTAGTAAATTTTGCAGTTGGGAGGTCCTCCTACTTTATTCTTTTTCAAGATTGATTTGGTTTTTCCAGGTGCCTTTCAATTCCACATGAATTTTAGAATCATCTTGTTAGTTCTAAAAGAAGATGGTTGGAATTCTGATGGGGATTTATTGAATCTACATATCAATTTGGAAAGTATTACCTTCAGGCCAGTATTTAAGTCTTTCAGTCCTTGAACATGGGATTGTTTTCCCATTTGATTAGATCCTTCACGCCATTCAACTTTTTTGTAGTTTTTTTGTAAAGTTTTGAGTATCTGTTGTTAAATTTATTTTTATTCTTTTGATGCTTTTGTAAATAGAGTTGTTTTCTTAGTTTCATTTTCTTATCATTCATTGCAAATGCATAGAAATACAACTAATTTTGTATCTTAATCTTGTATCCTGAGACTTGAAATGTTTATGAGTTCTGATAGATTGTTCGTAGATTTCTTGGTATATTCTATATATAAGATCATGTCATTTGTGAATAGACATGTTTACTTCTCCCTTTCCAATATGGATGTTTTTTGTCTTACTCTTGCCCAGTTGCCCTGGATGTGTTACAGTGCTGAAGTTTTGAGAATAGGCATCCTTGTCTTTTGATCTTTTAGGAGAAGTCATCTAATTGTTTGTTGTTATGTAAAAACTTTTAACTGTGTGGTTTTCATAGATGCCCTTTGTCAACTTGACAAAGTACCCCTTCAATTCCTAGTTTGTTGAATGATTTTATCACAAAAGGGTGTTGGATTTTGTCAGATATCTTTTTTAATGTAATTTTTATTTTTGGCTGTGCTGGGCCTTCTTTGCAGCGTGCGCTCTTCTCTCGTTGTGGTGTGTGGGCTCCTTGTTGCGCGTGGGCTCCTTGTTGCGGTGGCTTCTCTAGTTTCTGCAGCATGGGCTGTGGGCATGCAGGCTTCAGTAGTTGCGGCTCCCTGGCTCTAGAGCAAAGGCTCAATAGTGGTGGCGCACGGGCTTAGTTGCTCCATGGCCTGTGGGATCTTCCCAGACTAGGGATCGAACCCATGTCTCTGGCATTGGCAGGTGGACTCTTCACCACTGAGCCACCAGGGAAGCCCTGCTGCTAAGTCGCTTCAGTCGTGTCCGATTCTGTGCGACCCCATAGACGGCAGCCCACCAGGCTCCCCCGTCCCTGGGATTCTCCAGGCAAGAACACTGGAGTGGGCTGCCACTTCCTTCTCCAGTGCATGAAAGTGAAGTCGCTCAGTCATGTCCGACCCTAAGCGACCCCATGGACTGCAGCCTTCCAGGCTCCTCCGTCCATGAGATTTTCCAGGCAAGAGTACTGGAGTGGGGTGCCTTTGCCTTCTCCGGGGAAGCCCTGGCTGATACTTTTTATCCATCTGAGATGATCATGAGTTTTTGTGGTCACTGCTTTCAAGTTACCAAAATTCTATATCAAAAATTCACTGTTATTTCTTATATATATTTTCATGTATTTCTGCTATATAAACTATATAACTTTTATTAATTATAAAGTCTTATCTTTGATTATGTTACCTCAGATATACTGTAAACTGTTTTTAAAAATTAGCTTAATATTGGTATTGTATCAAATACTTTCTCATGTTCTGAATATGAAAGTAAATTTCTAGTAATGATAACCTCCAGCACTTTTAAAACTTGAGAAAGTTAATCAGTTATTGGCAGTTCTGGAAAATGGGTTTCTATGAATAGACCTGTATGGCATTGTTAATTCTAAATTAGTAATGATGTATAATGACAGAACACCTTCAAAAGCTAATATTTAACTTTGATGGGCAACATTGCAGGGTTGGCATGGGGAAATGTGCATTCTTAATACATTTTGAAAAGGATAATGTGAGTTCTATCAGCCTCAGGCTTGTTTCACACTTTAAAACTGTCTTTGCCTTCAGTACAAATAGCTTGAATGTTCTATTTATTTTTAACATTGCCATCTGTCACTGTGAGATACCAGGTCTGAAAGATAGAGCTATAGTTTGAGACTGCAACTTAAAGCTCCCTGTATTATTGCACAACAAGGGCAGTAAGGAAAATTTTCCCTTTGGAACTCTTAATGTTCTCAGTATGACCAATTATATGTGTCTGTAAAAATAAAGTTAATGAATCACCATGTCCTGACCAAGTTAGCACGTATCCATGGTACCTTAAGGAAAAGGGCGTGTGTGGGGTGGGGAGGTGGGGAGGAGAGTTAAGAGGAAGAAAGGTAAACACTTGTTCCAAGGAAACTGGCATTTGTTCCATCGCCAGAGGTTCTGCTTTGACATCTGATGAGGCTGAGGTGAGTGGGAGGAAGAGGAAGGAAGCGCATGAGGACTTCTTTGTGTGTCTCCTGCTTGGCATTTACTGAGCAGTTATTTACTGATGCCTTTCTTCAAGTTTTCAGTCTTCTCAGCTGTTGCCTCCGCAGATGTTTCTTTTGCGCACTTCTCTCCCCCTCCACCCCTTCCACATGTCACTCACCTCTCTGATGTTGGCTCACTGTCCTCTCTCCAGTTCACGTGCTTTCTGCTGACCTCTTCTCTCTGTGCAGCCTCTCTAAAGCCCATCTAATGAATTCTGCAGTTCTCGTAGCAGGTGTTTTCTTTCTAGGGTCAACACTTGGTCTTTATTAATTTCCATGGTTGAATCCCCCATCTTTCTACCATATCCACCTTTTCTTCCAGAAAGAAAGAAAGAGCGAGTTTGGGGAGGGAAGGAGTGGGCAGAAGGTAGAGAAAGAGTGAAGAGAAAAGAAAAGCTTACTTTATGGGCATGAGCTTCTAAAAATGGAGGACTAGAGAATTTAGACAAACCTCCCCTCTGAAAACAGAAAATCTGGACAGAAATGTAAAAATATACTTTCTTTGAAGCATTGGAGCGTTAATAAGGTCCTGAGCAGTTACTGAGCTAAGATGAAGCAGAAGAAGGAAATACAGAGAAGTGACCCAGTGTGGGGGGACCTGAGCCCTCAGAGTATCAGCTGATGGAGCAGAGAAAGTCCTGGTGCTCTCAGAACAACGCATGAAGCCCAATAGGGCCAAGTTGTTGATAATGTGCCAAGCTTTAAGTTAGGAGTTGTGTTGAAATTGACAACTGATTCTAAATTGAATGGAAATGCAGAGCCCAAAATACCTAAGACAATGTTGAACAAAATAGTGGAAATTTAATATTATAGATATCAAGACTTACTATTAAAGCTTCACTGATTAAGATACAGAGGTTGATACAAGGATAGACAAATAGAATGGTGGTAAGGAACAGAGTCCAGGAACAAACCTGTGTACATATATTAATAGATCCTTGATTTATGCACTGTAGAGCATTGTGAAAAGGACAGTCATTTCAGTAAATGGTACTAGCTCTAGAAAATTATAGATCTGTGAAACAGCAAAGCTTCTAGAATAGAAGATAGTGGAATATCTTCATGGGCTATTTTCATGATCTTGAAGTGAAGAAGTGAAGTGAAGTGAAGTCGCTCAGTCATGTCCAACTCTTTGCAACCCCCTGGACTGTAGCCTGCCAGCCTCCTCCATCCATGGGACTTTCCAGGCAAGAATACTGGAGTGGGTTGCCATTTCCTTCTCCATCATGATCTTGGGTTATACATAAAGCAGTAATCCTAACTGAAAAGCTTAATTATTAAACTTAAAGTTCAGAAAGTAAATTGTAATATACTATTAAGATAGTGAAAAGGGCAAATCACAAAGTGATAAAGATATTTGCAGCACACTTATCTGACCAAGGTCACATAAGCAAAGTATGTAAAAAACCAGAAAAGGAGAGATAAACTGATTTTTTTTTTAATTGCATGAAAACTTGAACAACAGATATCAAAATGCTGAATAAGCACAGCACAGGTTGTTCCACATCATGAGTCTTTAGGGAAATGCAGATCAAAACTTTATTAACTCATGAAAACACACTCACCAGAATGCTTAAAATTTAAGAGTCGCAATACCCGAAGTTGGCAAGGGTGTAAATCACTGGGAATTCCCATGTACTGCAGGGTAGCGTGATGTGGGACAAGCAGTGGTTGGCACTGCCTACTAAATTGCACACGTATATACCTTGTGGCCCAGCAGCTCCACTCTTACGTGTGTATGTAGTATGTTCATAGCAACCTTATTCCTAATTGTCAAAAAACTAAAGAATTTCAAAGGTGTATCCACAGTGGGATAGATAAATAAAGGCGTGCTCATTCAGTGGATTCCTCCAGTGAAAATGAAATGGGTCATGGCTATGTGCAACTGCATGGATGAGTCCCACACAAATATTGAGGGAAAGAAGCCTGATTTACCTACATACTTACACTGTATAATCCCATATATGTAAGGAAAGAGCTCAGAGTCATAGAGTTTAGGGCTGTTGTGTGGTGATAAACTTTAGGCAGTGGTACTTCTGGAGAGGAGAGTGAGCAGATGAGTAGGAGGGAGGATCTGGAAGTGCTGGTAATGCTCTGTTGGCCCCGGTGGTGATTATACAGAAGCGTGATGACATACAGCATCTTTTCATGTGTTTATTGGAGAAATGTCTATTCAAGTCCTTTGTCAATTTTTAATTGGTTACTTCATGTTTTTTAACTATACCTCCCATCCAGGTAAATCCTCCTTACGGTATTGCTTTAATACACAAAGGTTGAAAATTACATTCTCAAAATAGATGTTATACTTCCGTACTGTGAAGTACTCTGCAGCCCTCAAAAGAATGAAGTAGAAGCATATGTGCTCACCCAGGGTTTTTTTTTTCCTGTGATGTGTTGTTAAATGAAAGAACAAATCACAGAGCAGTACAGTGCTGTTGTAAACTCATAGAGGATCAGGAGGATGCATCCCTCACTGGAGAGGCGTGTGAGATTGCAAATATAGCAACAGACATTTCTTTTTTTTCC
The DNA here is from genome assembly GCA_006410935.1 of Redunca redunca. Lineage (NCBI taxonomy): Eukaryota > Metazoa > Chordata > Mammalia > Artiodactyla > Bovidae > Redunca > Redunca redunca. The sequence goes on from SJYQ01001490.1 coordinate 589,206, forward strand.
ATTTGCTTTGTACTGTTTAACTCCTTTACACTAATCATATGTTACTCTTTTTAGACCATAATCTCCCCTTCACTCTACTCTGTCCAAATAGGTAATTTCTAAGGTCTTAATGCAGCCACCCTATAAATAGGTATTTTGTGAAAGCAGATTTAATGCAGATGTTTTATTTAGTTTATATACCTATGTGAAAAGCAGGACAAAGGTGAGAGCACGGGCTTCAGCCTTGGGTTTTAATCCCTGTGCCATGTTTTACTGTCCCTGTGCATGTCATTTCGCTTCTCTGATTTTTAATTTCCTCATCTAGGAAGTGAGCCAAGCTTCATTTGAAGATTAGATGTAAAGCATTTAAAGCCCCCTGGATACTTAATCACTATCAGCCGTTATTATTTTATCAATGTATGGTTATCTACTATGTTATATCATTTAAATTCAGGAGTGTCTAAAATTAGGTCTATTTAGTTTACATAGATAACTTATTTAATGTGTTATTTGTTGGTATAAGTTTATATGTAAATATTTCACACTATACCTGTAACAAACAAATTACAGTCGCTTTCATGGGCCCATGGTGTGGAAGCCAGCTTCTTTGGATGGTCACTTAGAGTTTGCATCGTAAACTTTTTTGCTAGCAGACATAGAAGGAGCTGAGGTTTATCGTAAACTTTTTTGCTAGCAGACATAGAAGGAGCTGAGGTTTTCATTTTGCGGAAAGACAGTGATCAAATGTAATGCTAATGAAATCCTTACATTCATTTAAGTAGTTTATAAAGCAACAGCCTGAATTTGTAATTTTGAAAGTAAAAAGTCCTTGTGTTCTTCCAGAAAACTGGCCCTTCAGAATCTTGTTTTTGTTGTTGCTGTTATTTTATTTGCAATTTTGCCTAATTATAGTTTTTTTTTCTTTATGTTCATTTGCTTCTAGACTGTTTTCTTTCTCTGAGGGTACAGCACTCTGCTTTTCTGTAACCATGCTTCCTCATGTGTCACTTTAGCATGAGGCAACCACTCTATAGCAAGTGAAAAGGTTCCGGTTTTTACTTCACCCCATGTGGAACATTATATTGAATATTCTTCCCATTGAACACATGCTTACTTTATCGCTCTGGAGGCAGATGTCTTAAGAATCAGATATTAAAATCAGTGCCCTAGGAGGCATTGCTGTAAGATTTAAAGGAGTTCCAAAATGCTAGAATGCCCAGGTATTTTTCTCTCCAAATACATAGATACATCAAGATAATACTTTTCTCACTCTCAGGGAAAAACAGAGAATTCAAAATACCACATGTTTGCCATTGCCTTAGACTTTTAGAATACTATATTTTTATTAAATTGGACCTTGAATCTCGATACAGCCTTGCAGGATACTAAGTATGCGGAATGTATTTTTGTTCCCCACACACCTCTTTTTAACTAGTAGAGCAACTCAGAAAGACTTCCACGATGTGCCCGAGGCTTCACAGCTGGCCTTGAGAAGTCTTCTGACCTCTCCTGGTAATCACTGCCCACACCTAGTAGCCCTGGCCTTGCACCAGGTGGATTAAACTCATTTGCAGTTGTTAAACTCAAAAAACAGAATTTTCCCACCACAGAACACTGAATAGAGGTAAAGTTCATTGTTTCATCTCCCAAAACAAATTATTTATTTAATATCTTTTGGTTTTATTACAACAAGAGAAAATAAAAATGTATTTCTGGAGATGAACAGAACAGTAATTAGGGCAAAAGAGGTGTTAAAGGGGAAATGAAGATGAGCGCTTATCAGAATCTACTTCATTCGCTAGTTTTGTTTCAGCCATCATTCTTTCTAAGCCTCTCTAATTAATTAAAAAATAAATCTTTCTATTGCTCATAAAACGTACCTCCAGACTCTACCCTGCTGTGTCATTTTCAGCCGTCCTCCTCCTCTGTTCTATGGTTCTGCTCTTTCTCCCTGTGCTCGCTGGGCTCTGCTTCTGTGTCCTCAGAACATACCATGTGATCATGTAGCTTTCCCTCTGCTCCTGCTGCCCCTACAGTCAAAATGCCCTCCTCCCCACTCCCCCTGAGTTGACATTTTCCTTGTATTTAGAGTCAGGCCATAATCTTCTTGTGCATAAAAGCTCCACTGACTGGCTCTCCCTGGCCCACCTCTCCCTGGCCAGCTCTCCCTGACCACTATCCCCAGGTATGCGTCCTGTTTGCCCCCATGTCAGATCTAATAGCAGCTGTTTCCCTTGCTTACTAAGTTGCCATCTCCTCACTGGTGACAAATGTGTCTCATTCATCCTTGTCTCCCCCACAGGGTATGTGCACACCGGATGCACAATTAATGCCTGTGGAATTAGTCTATCTTAATATTTACTACTAAAATAAAACTTCAGAATACAACCTTTATAACGTGTAATCCCTGACTTCAGAAAACCCCAGTGATTTCCCTTTGTGCCAGAATTATATACTAAACCTTCAACCTGGAATTTAAGATGCTCCATAAAATACTGGAACATTCACGTTTGTGACCTGTTTTTCCCGTTTCTCATCTCTACTCAGCATCAATAATATGTTTCCTTATTCTCCGCTTGGTTGTACTTTGGGTTCCCCCGCTTCTATGCCTGTCTTTCTTCTGCGTGAGATGACTTCCTGTGTTCTTCACGGAGGCTCCTTGGGCCGCTGCTTCACAAACTTGAATGTACATTCAGTCTGCCTGAAAGAGTTAAAAACTGTAGATCATGATTCACTAGGGTGGTGCCTGATGTTCTGTATGTTTAAGAAGCTCCCAGGTAATTCCATAATACTGGTCCTAAGACTATGTTTTGAATAACAAAGGCCTACAGCCTACAGTAGCTGTTCCTTGTATGTTTGGTGATAAGTTAGCTTATTTTGAATTTTATACTTCACTTTTTGTGTGTCTTTTTCTTAACCTAGAATTGCTTCTGGATAGATATTCTATTGTATATTAATTTGCATCCTTTATACATAGCATTTGTTTTAAAACAGTTGATCAATAATTATGAATAAGAATAATTTCTACTACTAGTATCAAAGATGTTTCCTAAACTCCCATTTAGGCCTTAGCCAGTGCTTGGAGTAGGTTCAATCTAATTCTTGCCATATATAAAGCAACTTTTCCATTTCTGATCATTTCCAGTATTCATTCATTCAGTGATCAAACATTTACTGAGTACATACTGAGTACTAGGGCTAAAATAGTGGACACAACAAACAAAAATATTGTCATTTTGCTGTTTATGTTCAAGTTGATGAGAGGGAAAGAAAAAAGCAAACACATTATACATACACTGAGGTGGGTAAGTGCTGTGGAGAAAAACGAAGCCTAGAAATGAGGTTAGAAAGTACTGGGATGTGGCTCCTGTGGGGCTGTAATTTCAGAGGAGAGTGGAGTGGTTAGGGAGGGGTTTATTAGAAAGTAATGTGAAAGTGAAAGTCGCCCAGTTGTTCTTTGTGACTCCATGGATAGTCCCTGGAATTCTCCAGGCCAGAATACTGGAGCCTTTCCCTTCTCCAGGGGATCTTCCCAACCCAGGGATCAAACAAGGTCTCTCACGTTGCAGGCAGATTCTTTACCAGCTGAGCCACAAGGGGAAACCCAAGAATACTGGAGTGGTTAGCCTGTCCCTTCTCCAGGGGATCTTCTTGACCAAGGAATTGAACTGGGGTCTCCTGCATTGCGGGTGGATTCTTTACCAACTGAGCTATCAGGGAAGCCCCATTAGAAGGTAACTTTGGGAGCCAAGACCTGAAGGAGATGAAGAGTAAAGATAAGCACTTACTTGTGGGAAGAGCTTCCCAGAGGGGAAACTGCAAGTGTAAGAACACTGTGCAGCATGTGTCCAAGCTTGTTAAAGACTCAGCGGGAAGGCCGGTTTGACTAGAGCAGCGAGTGAAGACGTGGGTGAGGTCTGGAGGGTGGAAGGGCATCAGATTCTCCTTGGGGCTTGGGTGCCACTGTGTGGATTTGGACTTTGGTTTAAAGCTAGATGGGAAGACGTGAGAAGGTTTTGAGCAGAGAAAATTCTATCATAAAAATTACCCAAATTATTCAAACCTTTGACAGTTTGTGTGTAAATTCTATCAGTTTCATGGCCAAAAACATATCCAGAGTCAGATCACATCTCACTCCATCGACAGCGACCCTCCTGATAGAATGACTAGAAAGTTGCCTTCTCAGGGAATTCTCTCGTTGACCCGCACTGGCCACATAGAACCATCTTAGTTCTTCACAGGAAAACTCCATTTTGTAAAATGCAAGAAGAAAGTCACAGGTGACCTCTCCTATGCCATCAGCAGTCATTGAAAGACAGAGCATAATGAGCCACATTTTAAACTTTGTATTTTAGAATAATTATAGTCTCAGACAAAGTTACCAGAATAGTACAGAGAGGTCCCATGTATTCAAAGCCCAACTTCTCCCAGTTGTCACACCTCACATAACTATACTGTACATCATCAACACCAGGAAATGACATTGTCACCATGCAGTGAAGCAGATTACAGACTCCAGTCCACTTTCCCCGAGGTTGGCACACACTCACACTCTTACCTGTATTTTCGCATGGCAGAAAGCTCAGCCTCTGAGTCTCAGGGGAGGGTTGTTTTGTCATTCTCCTGCACTCAGGAGAGTTACCGTCTAATGTATTTATCCCATCTGTGCTCGTATGTTGGGGAGCATGAGGGGCTCTTGAGTTGCACTGAGTGTCCCCCAGATGGTTTTTCTACAGCAGGGACTCCCCTTCACCCTGCCCCCCTTTTCCCTCTCCCCTTCCTCTTTCTGTTGGGCCCCTACCCCGTGTCTTCAGTGCTGAGGAAGGGAGCGGGGAGGAGGGGTGGCTGTGCCTTTTCCACCATGAATAAACTCTTGGGAGCCTCATTTCCTATTCATCAAAATCCGTAAATCCACAGCTGTTCCAATGGTAAAAAAAAAATCCACGTGTTTTGTTCCTGTCATGCCCTGGATTTCTCTGTGTTCTCTCATATTGTGAAATCACATCAGTTCATTGTTTTTCTTATTGTGGCCTACCATTTATCAACACTCCTTTATTCGGAACTGCGACCAGAGAGGAAAGAATGATAAATACTCCCCAGGCATCTTGAATTCAACAATTCCTACTCGTGTGACCTTGGCTTCCTCATCTCTAAGACAGGAATAGTGTTCTAATCAACTTCATAGTGTTATAATGAAGACTGTCTGTAAATTATTTAGAATTTTTCTGGCAAATGAAACATGATTTTGTTTACTAGAAACAAGTGTCTGAACATGGATTTATACTGGTATTGGTGAAAAGTCATTTAGAACAGAAAATATTAATTTAATATTAATATTTTAATATCTTCCAATTCATTAATTTTTTCATATCTAGTCGAGTTAACAGTATAGTACTGCTATTTAGTATAAATATTGAATCTTGTCAATATTTATATAAGTAGAGCTACAATTTTAACACTCGGCAGTACATAAAGGAGGAGGTCATAATCAGAAACATTAATTCTGGATTTTGTTGTTGTTGTTGTATTGAAGTATAATTGATCATGTGCAATTTTTATTTTTTAATTCCAAAAAAAACTTTTCAGGTTTAAAAATTTTCATTTGCATATTAAAAAATTGTGCATTCCAGTCTCAGAATTTTTCATGCAAAGGCAGTATACATCGGTGATTTTTTTGTCTGAGTAGAAAACAATCACGACTCATTATCAGCAAAGATATTCAGAGCTATGTTCTCCCAGCCTGTCGCTGCCAATTTAATGATTCAGCCTTTTGTAGACAGTACTTCCTGCTAGATCAGGTTTTTTTTTTTAAATTTTAATTGGGTGTAAATACCATCATTTTTATAGAATACACTGTCTCCCATATGGATAGCAAATATAAACAACTGAATAGTCAGTGACTTTTTAAAAAGTTAAAGTATTAATTAAGTATCAGTTTAGTCCTGGTGTTTTCTGAGCAGCAGATATGTACCTGTGTGAAGTGGGTGGGTGGAGTTATCCTGGCGAAGCCTGTTCTGCAAGTGTAGCTGGGCTGGGGCGTCTCTGCTGTTGTTGGAAAGCAGGACATGCAAAGAGAGGATTAAGCTCCTGCAGGCAGAGCTCTCCCGTGCACACAAACCACTCTGCCTGACTAAAGACCAGAAACCGGGGCTAAGGAAACTGCTGGGAGCAGAGCTGGAACCTCCGCGTGCTGGGAAGGTCTGACTGGGAGTCACCCCGTGGTGGTGGATAAGTCTGAGCCAGTGCGGTTGTCCTTCATTCCGCACGGAATGCAGAGCCACGGTGTCCTGTCGAGCCTCCTGCCGAGTGCAGCCATTTGGAATAATTTTAATTATTGATCCTAAAACCTGTGCCACAGCGAGAGGTAAGGACATCTCAGTCAATTATTCAGTGTTTGACAAATATTTCACTGAGACTATTTTTTATATTGCATTTGGGCACGTATTTCCTTGGCTGCTTTTAGGTGACTGGCTAATCATTTAACTATCTACAAATGGAATAACTGAGCTTTAACCTTTGGCATGGTTGTAGAGAGGTGATCATTTTTTGAAGTAGATTTAACTATGTAGGTATTATCTCTTACTTTCCTAGGTTCAGGAAATACTTACTTTAAAATTTCTGATCAGCTTATTTCTTAATGCCTTCCAGACCTCAGGTTAATGTGCAAAAGTTTGCATGTTAAAAGAACATATCTGTTTCATAAGCAGCAAATATATATGATATTTAATATTTTTTTCCTGCTGGGTAAATAACATCTCAGTTATTGCCAAATAGAAAATAGGCAGCACTGATTTACTGTAAAGAATTTGGTAGTCTGTATAGACTTCAAATTAGCACAAGGAAGTAATCCTTCTGCCCTTTTATCTTCAGGTATTTTTCTCCTCATTGGCATTAGTAAGGATAGCTATCTCTATCCATGATATATTTGCATTAATTCTTTTTTCCCATATTTATATGGTGCTTCTTCAGATCTTGGTTATACATATTTTTCATTAAGGTAACATGGAGACCACAGTTTTCTCTGAATCACAGACTAGCCCTATTAAGAAGTTGAACATTTTTCTTTTCTACTACTGTTTAAATAATATTGATATTTTGATTTTCAAAACCATAAATGGAGAAAGCTCAGAATTTAGAGCTCCTTTTCACTGTCAACTTTTAAAGAAGCACCAGTTGCTTATATGATAATGGTTTTCAACTGTAACTTCTTTTTTAGCATATTATGTAGTACTATATGATATTCAAGATGAGAGAGCAGAAATCCAAAGTTTCTTAGGTTAAGTTTGCACACAAGACAATTATACAGGCAGAAACTAGAAAGTGACCCTGTGTTTACGTGCACCTTTCCTTAGTGACCTTAGCCCTGAATTTAGGAGGTAAGACCAGATACGATCAAACCTGGTTTGTAAAGCCGACTCAGGTCCTGGTTAGCCCTGTACCTCGGAGGATTCTACAAATGTTCAGAGAAATTGCAGTGGTGAAACAACTCCTGTTTATTGACACACGTGTGATGCTGCTGCTGCTGCTAAGTTGCTTCAGTTGTGTCTGACTCTGTGCAACCTCATAGACAGCAGCCCACCAGGCTCCCCCATCCCTGGGATTCTCCAGGCAAGAACACTGGAGTGGGTTGCCATTTCCTTCTCCAATGCATGAAAGTGGAAAGTGAAAGTGAAGCTGCTCAGTCATGTCCAACTCACAGCGACCCCATGGACTGCAGTCTACCAGGCTCCTCCATCCATGGATTTTCCAGGCAAGAGTCCTGGAGTGGGTTGCCATTGCCTTCTCCAACCCTGAGTGATAGATATTGTTATGCCATTCTCACTGTGTGTTTGAGGGAACTGGACTTAAATAGGTCATTTGCTCAAGACCTTGCATGTGGTAAGTGATTGGAAAGTAGATTCCAGCCCTCAGGTCTATCTGACTCCAAGGTCCAAGTTCTTATTTCCCAGGCCAAAGGTCAGATCTTCCATAGAGCAGGCTTCTAAGGCATCTGCCTTTAAATAGAGTTCTCCTTATCTGTTCTGTCTTCTTCAGTTATGGGATGTTTCTGCTCTAGCTCCTGCAGAAGGAAAGGATGGGAAGGGAAGGGGGAAATAACCTACATAAACAAAACCCACCCTGATCATATCAGTGTTCCACACCAAACTTCATAAGCTTAATAAAGTGCACAGGGTTTTTTGACATCAAAGTGAATATGATTACATTTTAATCTAATAAAAATAATTTCAAGAAAACAATTTTCACACTGTTAAGATTAAGGTTCAACATGTTCATATTTCTAGAACTTCAGCAATAGAATTTAAATTAATTTTTATTAGAGTATCATTGCTTTACAGTGTTGTGTTAGTGTCTACTGTACAGCAGAGTAAATCAGCTACATGTATGTCCCCCTTTCCTTGGATTTCCTTCCCATTTAGTTTTTTTATAGTTCTCTTACTTTTGATGTTACTGAATTCCTAAGAATCTGTGCTTATTCCAATCTAATTTATAAGACAGATATATAAATCAGTGTTCTCTTAAAATAGTACTAGTTTTTAAGCTTCATATCAAATAGTACCAGTTCACCTTGGAAAAATGAGAGCCCAGATTATTTAAAAATCCTCAGCAGAGATGCTTCTACAATCTTTTTATTATAACCCATTCTAGTATTAGAATCCTTTAGTGTCAGGAATTTATATCCACCTCATGTTTCCTCCCACTCTCCTCTGCTAAAATGCAAATCTTTTTGTTCTGTATTTAGAAATGAAATTAGTCAAGAGTCTTTTATATAATAACTGAGGTGGTAAAGCTACCGAGATGAAAAAAAAATTTTACTTTGTTTTTGTACAGAGTTGAGGAACAAAACCAATCACATTTCTTGTTTTAATTTGTAATTTAAAATTTAAAAATAAAAGTCAGTGCCAGTTTAGCAAGAAAAAATGTAAAATTTACTTATATTACCCTAAAATCACATAAGCTAAATTTGAGCCTTCATGTTCTTTACTAAAATTTGTAAGTCCCAGAAAAGTAAACATATGATGTGAATAAGAAGACTGTCCTAATCATACCCTGATGCCTGTTTTCCCAAGGAAACGGTGATTTTTGAAGCTCTTATCATAGCATGCCCTTCGTGGTTTACCTATCACTGTTTATGTCCTGCCCTGGGAAGAGCAGCAGTATGAAGTTGCTTTGGTTTCATTCTTAACTCTGAGAAAGAGATATTTTTATTCAAACACCCAAGTATTTTAGTGGAACACAGGCATGCTGTTCCATGTAAGAGTATTGGATATTCTGAAGAAGCAGTTTGCTGCCAGTTTTCTGCTTCTCTTTTTCCTAATGAACTGTTCTTATCTCCTCTGTCTGAACAGCTCTTCTTGAAAATTTACTACAGATTTATTTTCTAGATCTGTTAGTTTTATCCATTTGCACTCCTGTCTGTTATGCCTTTTGAATGCCTCCTCTTCTCTGCTATGAGTAAATGGAAACCTGTTTGACTTACCTAACTGTTAGTAGCTTCCGCTCGCTGTGTGTGCACGCATGCTCAGTTGCTCAGTTGTGTCCGACTCTTTGTGACCTTAGGGACTCTAGCCCGCCAGGCTCCTCTGTCCATGGAATTCTCCAGGCAAGAATACTGGAGTGGGCTGCCATTTCCTCCTCCAGGGGATCTTCCTGATCCAGGGATCTCTTGTGTCTCCTGCATTGGCAGACAGGTTCTTTACCATAGCGCCACCTGGGAAGCCCCATTAGTAGCTTTCCAGGTTTCCAAACAAGAGCCATTACTGTCAGAGCTATTTTATATTCAGTATTGCATGCACAGGACATTTCTCAAATACCTGGTTTCCTCCTTTGAGGTTGGAACTTACAGATGCCAGAACCCTTCCAGCGGCTACATTCCAGAACCTCATCCCTGGCCTGGGCTGGTCTCCGATGTTACCCCAGCAGCTGTCACACATATCAGGCTGAGGACTGTGTTTTTTCTCTTATTTCCAAAGTTGTTTATGATTCTGTACTTTCTTATTCCATAATAACTGCAACAGTATGTTAAGATTTAATACTCAAATTTATCTACATATTTTCTTGGACATCTGCTTTGGGATGGATGGAGGCCAGTGAATCCCAAGGCTGAAATTGCTTTATTCTTGCTTTAAAAACTAGCAGGAAACTCAGTAGTTCCTAGAGAGACAGCAAATATTTTACATTTTGAATATCAACCTGATAGAATATAAGTTTTCAGAAATTCAGGATGTATAGAAAATATTCACCTTTTTTTCTCTTCCTATAATGAATTCCTGAAACTTAGTTCAAAAATTAATCTTTGTAAAATATATGGCACCTTTTCTAGTAAAAAGAATATTATAAATGGCCATTGTAGGGTTCACAGGGACTTGCTAACAGGTCAGAGAAACAGTATATCATATGGCATGATCAATAACTGTAAATGTTTTTAACAATTAAAGACAGTATGCTTTTGCTTCAAGTTCTGGAAATAGTTATAAGCATGTTGTATAAATGATGTACGTAAGGACTCCTTATTTCTAAATTTTCATGGGGAAAAATAAAGCAATTTAATTTTAAAAAACTAAACAATATATTATGCTTGAAATAATAACATTTAACAATGGTCTTACTATTTTAAATTTTTATAGCAGCCTTTTCCAAGATAATTTAGAAAGCTGAATGTATTTTGTTATATAGCTGTCCAGTGGAATTTTAAATTATGTCCTTCTTTCCTCCTGATAAATTTTCCTAAAGCAAAGACATTTCCCACAGACTCTAGAGTTTTCTCTGCTTTTCTAACTTTATACTTTCTCAGAGTGTTTCTTGATTCCTCAAGTATTTCCATTAAAATCTGGAATTCATAAATTGCCTAGTTAAACTTCTCATGGTTCATATTATTAAACTGAGATCTAAACTAGCTACTTACCTTGTCTGAAAGTTTGCAGCAACTTATTGGTCAAATCAGGACTTAAACTACATGTCTGCATTCCTGGTCCAGTATGCTTCCACTTGCTCTTGCCTGCCCAATAATAGGCATGTTTGGATGGGCAGCCTTCATTGGACCATTTTATTATTGAAAGTTGAAAGTTTAGTCGCTTAGTCATGTCCGACTCTTTGCAACCCCATGGAATGTAGCCTACCAGGCTCCTCTGTCCACGGGATTTTCCAGGCAAGAGTACTGGAGTGGGTTGCCGTTTCCTTCTCCAGAGGATCTTCCCAACTCAGGGATTGAACCAGGGTCTCCCACATTGTAGGCAGGTGCTTTACCTTCTGAGCCACCAGGGAAGTCCTTGTTTTATTATTAGAAAGACCTAAAAGCTTTCAGTTTCTGAGCTCTTGGTTTAGTATGGTTTCTAAGTCTTCAAATAGGATTGCTAACATTTTATCCTTGCTGAATATTTTTATCACATACAAAAGTATATATTTAGATATTATAGAATAGCACCAAGTAAACTAAAGAAAAGGAATTAAATTATGAGATTAGGTCATCTTAATAATTAGAGCTAGATACAGGAAAGGTATAAAGGTATAGAAAGAAAAGGTATGAAGTATCATTATTCTGATAACCTTATTATATTTAAGTTATTATTTTGAATGTAATGGGAGATGAATTAGATTTTATTTAGCATACTTCATCTGACAGATAGAAAATTTGAATGATCAGATACTGGTTTGAATTTGAATTTAAATCATTTAGAGTGTGAAGCTAACTGAACCTGAATTTAAATTAGCTCATGTAAAGCACTGAAGCATAATAGACCCTCAATACAAGTTAACTATTCTATAATGTTATGATATTACTCTAATTTCTGAGTTTTCCTTCAGGTTTCATTGGAGATTAGGTTTAGGGTTCAGTTTGTCTTTTTCTTTCTCTTGCCTTTGTAGGACTGGGGACAGGCCAGTGAGACGGCAGGTCTAACAAGACCAGAAAATGTACAGAGATAAAAGTAGAGTCAGTGACAGAATTTCTTAGGTGCATCCTTATTTCATCAAATGAAAACCTACTTTGAGTTTGGTTTGCAAGAAACTCTCAGAGAGTGTTTTTTGTAAGACTAAAAAAGACACAACATTTTCAGTCATTGGATTAAATAAGTTCTTTTCTATCATTATTCATCTCTTTATTTATATTAAAGCTCTTCTATATTATGAAAAAAGAAAAGTTAGAAGAGGTTCTATACTTCACTTACTGGAAAAAGTGGTTTTTTTTTTAGTTCGGTTTATTTAATATTTGAGTCACATATAATCTAGCTCATCCAGAATTTTTTCCTTACTATTTGCCAAATTATTACTCTAGTGAATCAGTTTAATTTCCAAGTCCATTTGTTTTCAAATAAAACCTTTTTTGGTTTAGTGTAAAATTAATTGATATACTCAAAGCTATAAACTAAGTAAGAATTATGTCATATTTTTTCCAGCATGAGTTCTGACTTAACTGATTCAAAAGTTATGTTTCTGAGTTGCCCACAGATCCTTTCAGGACATATGACAGTGCATGCTAAAAATAAGTTGATTTTGACAACTCTTCCCAATATCCCTTTTAATAAGTTTGGAAATACTAAGTAGCATAGTTCACCTCAGCTATTTAAGTCTGTCACTGGAAAGATATGGCATGTTTCTTTGCTTCTATTTAAGACGTTAGCAACCTAATACAATTTTTCTGTTTTTAGAATTCTTTATGTACACTTGTACCCTGTAGAATTCTTTTATGTTTGAGTTTTTTATTGAAAGGCACTGCTGATATGTTTACAAGATTCCTATGTTTATTACAATTTCTAAGGGAGAATTTTGCCTTGGCTTAAGGGTTTAGTTTTTGATGTTGCCACTTGCCTCTTCAGTCTGATGTACTCATTTACATCCCTGCAACAGATACGAGGCAAGCAGGAGCACAGGAGGTTTATCACATGAGTATAAAAGCAAAACTTTAAACATACCTATGGTTGTCCCCAGTGGCTTGATGATAAAGAGTCTGCCTTCAATGCAGATGTGGCAGGAACCTCGGGTTCAATCCCTGGGTTGGAAAGATCCCCTGGAGAAGGGCATGGCAACCCGCTCCAGTATTCTTGCCTGGAGAATCCTATGGACAGAGGAACCTGGTGGGCTATAGTCCACAGGGGTCACAAAAAGTCTGACATGACTGAAGTGACTTAACACAAGCAGGATGGTTGTCACATTCAAAACTTAAAAATTAAACAAGGCAAACTAAATGATTATCTTCATAGATACAGGGAAATCATTTGATAAAAGTCAACACTTGCTCATTTTATATATTTTGACAATTAAAAATAGGGAGTTTTTTAAAAATCTGTTTAAGGTTTCTATCCAAAAACCCAAGAAAATTTTATTCTTAATGGTGAGATATAAGCAGTCTATTTAGATCAAGAACAAGATCATCGTTTATTCAAGGTTCAGTAAAATTAAACAAAAAGAAATAAATGGAAAGGAAGAAATAAATCGGTGTTACTTACAGATGATTGTCTACAAATCCAGAAGAATCTCCTGTCAAATTATTAGAACTAATAACAGAGTTGAGCACGGTTGCTGAATGAAAGATAAATTAATACAATGACAGCAGCACCTAAATTTTAAAAAACTTTTTTTGTTCAGCAGAAAAAAAAACCTTTATATTTAATTCTCACAATAATTCTGTTAGGTAGTTACTATTTTTACTGTTTCGTAGAAGAGGAAAATGAAGGTCTGAGAACTGGGTCCCTTGTCCACAGTCATACAGCTGGAAGCTGCAGAGACGTGATAGGAACCCTAGTAATCTGACACACCATGATACATGTGTTTCTGTTTTGTCATTGTTGTTCAGTCACTCAGTTGCATCTGACTCTTTGTGACTCCATGGACTGCAGTATGCCAGGCTTCCCTGTCCTTCGCCATCTCCCGGAGTGTGCTCAAACTCATGTCCATTGAGTCGGTGATGCTATCCAACTATCATCCAGTAATCAGTTATTAGATTTTTTTCTTTTTTGCATTTCCCAGGTGGTGCTAGTGGTAAAGAACCCACCTACCAATGCAAGAGACTTGAGATGCAGGTTTGATCCCCTGGAGAAGGGCATGGCAACCCACTCCAGTATTCTTGCCTTGAGAATCCCAGGGACAGCAGAGCCTGGTGGGCTGCTGTCTATGGGGTCGCACAGAGTTGGACACGACAGAAGCGACTTAGCTGCAGTAGCAGCAGCAAACTTACAAAAAATTTTTAAATCAGTTTAAAAACCCTTAAAAAGTGAAGAAGTTTAGGAAATAAAAGGTTTAAAAGAAATAGGACCATATGTTTATCACCTCGGATAAGGAAAGATATCTTAAAGAAACCATATACAAAGACATGATTAGAAATTTATACAGTACAAGCCAAAGACTGGGAAACATGTTCTTGACAAAAAGTAACTGACAGGGGACTCATTTCCAGATTGTATAAAGATCTCTTGCCCATCAGTAAGAGAAAGACAGCCAGATAGTAAAATGGGCCAAGAATGTAAACAGTTACTTCACTGGTGAGGAAGAGTGAATGACCAGTGAACATGGAACAGTGCCTAACCTTATTAGTAAGCACAGAAATGCGCTTTAAAGTGGAATAAAATATGTCATACTGATGAGAGTAACAAAAATGAAAATGTCTGATAGAACTAAATAGAACAAAGAAATGAAGAGTGAAAAATGTAAGTATGTCCTGTGGGAATCTAATGTTGGTAAATTGTTCGAGAGAATATTTTAGCAAAGCTGAAACATGGTTGAAAAGTAACACACTGTACAGTCCGGTCATCCTCCTCAGCATGAGTGCCAGAGACATTCTCTCAGAATTACGCATCCCACCTCTAATTTTGTCTGTTTGGCCATCCGAACTCATTGCAAATCTTAGAACTCGAGGCATATAGGCAAATAAACCTAATGCAGAGCCCCTTATCTGGCACAAATCATCTTCCTTTAATTTCCTGAGAAATTCCTTCAAGCTCAGACTTCTCTCACATGGGTCTAGAAGATTCCTGAGACCCAATTCAGAGAACTCTGATTTAAGTGACATATTATGAGAAAAGATTTTTTAGGATTTGCTGGAGAAATACTGTACTTGTGTAGTTAAAAACATCTGGTGCCCCGCCTCTCTGTGTCAGGGTTTCCCGAGCCCCTATGAGCTGATTGTCGGTATCATAAAGCTTTACCTTGGAGATACTAGAATAAATACTGCAAAACTTTTAACTGCTAGAAGGACTGGTTGGGTTGGGTTTGTGTCATGTCTTGAAGAAGACTGCAATTGTGAAATCATGTCTAAATGATATGGAAGAAGATAGCCTTGTGGCACATGCTACATTTTAACTCTGGACTAGGGAATGGTGGCTCAGATGGTAAAGAATCTGCCTACAGTGCAGGAGACCCAGGTTCCACCCCTGGGGAAGGGAATGGCAACTCATTCCAGTATTCTTGCCTGGAGAATACCATGGACAGGAGCCTGGCGGGCTACAGTCTGTGGGGTCACAAAGAGTCAGACACGACTAAACAACTCACACTTTGACATTCACAGGGAATTTGAACAGATGGTAGTGTGATTTGCTTTTGTTTTGTGTTTTATTTTTTATGCATTTTTTTTCTGTGAAAATGTCATTGTTTATGCACTGTGGGAGACCTGGCTTCGATCCCTTGGTCAGGAAGATCCCCTGGAGGAGGACATGGCGACCCACTCCAGTATTCTTGCCTGGAGAATCCCATGGACAGAGGAGCCTGGTGGGCTACGGTCCTTGGGGTTGCAAAACTCAGACCCAACTGAGCAACTAACACTTTCACTTTCACTTACTAGTTTGTTATAAGAAAATGGGTGGGGGCAGTGCAGTGTCCAAAAGAGACTTCTTTTAGCCATTTTATTATCTAAGAAATGGGAAGGAAATATAAAATGAAGGAAAAATTAATGTGAAGAGACGTTTATATTTGGAAGTGTTTATTAGATCTTACACAGACCACCTAATTTTTAATCCTGATTCCATGACCTTAGACGTGTTACTAAGCACTCTGTGCCTGAGTTTCTTCCTCTGAAAAGGGGGTAATAATAGTATTTTCCTTATAAGGTCTTGTGAGAAATGAATGGTTAATAAATATAAATTCTTACACAGTTGCTGGCATGTAACTAAACATAAAATAAATGCCGGCTGTATCTGTATTATTATTTGTTCAATATATTAATAATAATATAACCAAATAATAATATCGGTATTATTATTTATTTGTACTCCTCTCCTCAGTGAGCTCCAACAGCAAGGAGCTGGCCTCACCTGTTCCCCACCGTATTCTCAGGGCTGAGAACAGTTCCTGAGATGTGGTAGGCATTCATGTACTTGTTGCTAAATAAATACAAGTTAAAATTCAGTTCCCATCCCTTTGAAACATTGGAAATCTGAGACTAAAAGAATTATTTCTCATATACATCGTATGCAGTTGTCAAAGTCAACAGATATTTTCACCAAATTTACCATCAAAATACAAATGCCTACTTTTTAACATGTATCTTGGATGTTCTGGCCAGTTATTAAAATCTGGAAAAGAAATCAGAAATTATTCTTTTCAGAAACAGAATGGAATTACTGTATTTGCTCTGACACAATTACATATCCATAAAATCCAAAAGGAGCAACTAAAATCCTTCTTAAATTGTAGAGATTTTAGAAAATGATCAGATTTGAGCCATACATAATCATTTTCTAATATACCTACTATTTTAGTAACTACCATAAATGAAGAAAACTGTTATTCTACAGAAGCAGCAAAAAAAGTAAAATAACTGACAATATCCCTAACAAGAAGTACGTGGAATGTGTCTTTTCATAAAGAGAATTAGAAAACTTTGCTGCAAGATTTAAACCTTTAGAAACATTATGACAGGCCCTATTTCCAGATAGAAAAGAAATTAAAATTCTTCCAAATATATAATGTTATGTTACTGTCATGCAAATTTTCTTATTTTTATGTGTTAATCTTATAGAAATGGTTTGATGGCCACAGTTTAAGAACAGATTCATAACAGTCTACTAGAAACTGGGTAGAATAAAACTCATACAAGTTCAGTAACTTTTAATATACTAATAAGATATGTGTGACATCTTCTAAGTTACCCCAGTGTGCTACAAATGTCTCATTAGTGGACAAGAGAGCAGATCACTTAATTTTATAGCAAGAATCTCAAATACAAGTGAGGCTGTAATTTCCCCAGAGTGTCACACAGCATGTTAACGATGGCATCAAAATTATACTGATGATTCTAGATAAACTTTAAGTGGTTGGTATAGAAAAAATAAATTTCCTCTTTAATCTATGTACAAGGATGATAACCTTGTCCCAGTTCACTCAGGACTTTTCTGATTTTAGCACTGAAAATCTCATGTCCCAGGGGACCTCTCAGTTATGGGCAAGGCAGTTACAGTTGATCACCTTTGTACAGTTCATAGAAAAGATGCTTAAGTCTGGAAGTAGTGTTTCCCATAAAATGTAAAGAAAGTGTTTAATCTGGTCTGAGTAACCCGTCTAGTGGTCCATTTGGGCCACAAGGTAATCTCAGTGCACAGAATTCCCACAGGAGGATTCATCAGTTCATGGGCTTTAGGATTTGGGTTCGCTCAAGAAACTAGAGTGGGGTTCAGTAAGACCTATAATCATCTGCGGACCGAGCAGGAGGATTGGGGCCATGTGGCTTAGTCTTCTATCCTGCAGCTAATCTCTGAGCTTACAGTAATTTGTTGTATGTTGACTTCCAGAATAATTTCCCTTGCAGGATGTACTTCTCAGCAAAAATCATTTTTCTAAGGATTTGTTTGCTTTCAGATCTTTCACTGTTGTCTTTCTAACATATATAAGTCAGTGGAAATATCTTACTGTATATAATTTGCTTATCTCTTACTTTGATCTACAAAGGCTGTTAAGGTGATGTAGTATGTGATAGATGAATGTTAATAAAGATCTAATGCTTTTTTATGGGTGTGTGTGTCTTGTACTTAACATAGCCGTTAGTTTGATAATTGTGTGCTATTTCATAATGGGATTGTCCTCTTTATAAAATGAGAAAGAGGGAGTTGTTTCTTTTTTAAGTTTTCTTTTCTGGATTATAAATGCCATGAAAATTTCTAACACTAAATAAAGTACTTTAGAAATTAACTAGAAATGCAGTTTCTTAAATTTCTACCATGTTAAGTCTTACTTATCATGAAGATCTCTAAAAGCAATATATTAGAGTAAAACTCAAGTCCAAGTTACAATCCTGTAGCATGCTTAGGGATGCTAATTGGGAAGTTGGCTGGTTTACCATGCTTAACTTAAAAGTCATAAATTATAATACTTCAGTTTGCACACAGTTCTATCAAATAAGACCATAAGCTGGTGAGAAGAACATGCAAAGCCATGCTTTTATTTATAAAGCAACTCTTTCTTCAACTTCTGCTGAAAATTTCCTTCAGAATATATGGTATACTTGTAATAGATTATTTTGTAGTTATTCTGTTGAGATCTGCACTTCATTTCCTCTCACTACAACTAAGGTATTTTCTCTTTATTATTGTTTTTTAGTATCTAAAAAGCACGGCAAGCTCATTACTTTTTTACGCACATTCATGAAGTCTCGTCCAACAAAACAGAAATTGAAGCAGCGTGGAATCTTGAAAGAAAGAGTGTTTGGCTGTGACCTGGGGGAGCACCTTCTGAATTCCGGTTTTGAAGGTAAACATGAAATTTATAATCTCATAATTTCAGTTCCTAACTTCTCCCTGTTGATCTCCGATAATCAGTTAGATACGGCAAGCAGCACTTGTTCCATTTGAGTTCAGCAGGACATACTGAGTGCTCTCAGGTACTCGCCTGGCTTCGGGGTAACTTAGAATCACAAGGGGTCTGGGAATGAACTTTGGCATTAGCAATGCTTGTGATCTGTTCAGAAAGATGAAGACCTTCTCACCAAGGGTACGGTAGCTCTGCTGGTTTGCATCATTTTCGTGTCTCTCCAGATGACATCCTCACTTTTCCTTCTCACAGTTTATTCTGAAATGTTAATTTCTCTTTTGGAAAAAAGTCACAGTTTTGAGATCATGTATTACCAAGACCAGCCTCCCAACTTTCATAGCTAAAAATTTAAATTCCTTTCTCTATAAATTAAATTCTTATTCAAGAATTCCATGCTTGGAAGATTGGATGGAGGGGCTGAATGGATAGAAAGAAAGGAAAAACGGAGTTTTTCTTTGATTTTTTTTTTTTAAATAGCACTTTTCTCTACCATCTCTTTTAGATGCTAGAATATTAAGGAAGTACTTAACTATAATTTTGATAAGTACCAGAAATAAGTGATTTGTGAAATTCTGAATCTTGATGGGAAACACCCATTATATACTTTTTAAGAAGACCACTAGTGAAAGTGTAAATATCAATAAATATCAAGTTCAAATTAAGGCCTTACTCATTGCCTAAAGAATACCAATATACTTATAATATGGATTTAATACAAACTATACCATGTTTCTTGTGGGAGAAGACGCAATATTACTTTAAATAGGTGTTAGTCCCAAACTAATATCAACTTATGGCAGTTACTGAAAATTAAACAAAAAACAAACAGACAAACCAAAACCCTGTGGGTTATTTTTGCAGCTAGTCAAAATGCACATGGAATAATAAGCCAAAGAGAAGATCACAGAACATTATGGGGAGGAAATCAGGGATAGGAGACATCTAACTACCAATATTGAAACAGTATTCAAAACTAGAATGTTACTGGTATAGAGGATGAGATACAACTGATGAATGAAATAGCCTGGAATGTTCAGAAGTAGTCGTTGTTCTAGATATGAATCCATGCTGATAAAGTGTTTTTTAAAAACCAGCTCATGGGGAGGAGTTCATTATAAATACATACAGAAACATGAAATAGCAATTTTGAAAAACTTGATTCTCGCTTTATGACCCTAAAAGTTTCAAATGTATGAAAGGGTTAACTATTTTTAACTCATAAAAGTGTTAATACAAAATGATTTTGTTTTGAGATCAATGAGGAAAACAACCATAAATGAAGAGGCGATTCCAAACAAGTAGCTTCCATATAGAGTAAGTCCCCTACATAACGAAGAAGTTCTATTCTGAGAGAACATTCCTAAGTTGAGTTTGTTGTTAATCCAACAAAGTTACCTAGGTATCCAACTAACACAGCCGGCTATGTAGTACTGTACTGTAATAGGTTTATGGTGCTTTTCACACAAGTAATGCATTTTAAAAAAACACAAAATAAAACATTTTTAATCTTACAGTACAGTACCTAGAACAGCACAATACTGCAGTGCGACAGCTGGAGCTTCCTAGTGTGCCAGCCACATCATCGCTGCTTTAGCGCTTGCTCCCAGACAGCCTGGGCTAGAGACACAGGCGCTGCTGCTCTGCTGTGCTCTGCATGGTGCTGTGCAGTGCAGTACATGAAGCACAGCCACGTGGAGGGGACGCAGGCACCTGACAGTTGGCCAGACACATGAACTAACGTGCGTTTGGACATGTGAATGCTTGTTCACATCTTTGAAAGGTCACAACTTGAAGGTTCAGATGTAGGGAACTTACTACAAATGGAAAGGAAAGGTGCCACAGACCGGGAAAGTCCTTTTTTCTTGGGTATGATGAAATGCTCCTAATATAGTAAATGAAAATGTCATTCAGGTTTGTGAGAAAATTAAGCCCCTGGGTAGAAGAATAGAAAAAAGCTATAAACGTATAATTTTGACAAGGAACTAAAATAGTAAACAAATGCAAAAAAAAAAAGTGTCTATGCTTATTTGCAATCATGGAAATGTATCTAAGCAATTTTGAGACACCATAAGTAAACACTACTGATATAACAAAGCTGCTTTTCTAAATTATGATATCCAGTGCCATTAAGAACAGCAGAGATTTTTACCAGCAGGTGAAAAATGTTGGTTTCGGGTAGCTCTGGAAATTATTGCCTTTTTGAAAAACATTTTGGCACTCCAGAGCAAGAGACCTTACAATATTCCTTTCTTGTAGCAGTTCTCTCTCAAGGTTATCCTAAGGCTATAATCCAACAAAAATAAAAATGTTCATTATAGTATTATGTATGAAAGCCCAAAAATTGAATACTCAACTTTTAGGGAAATTGCTGTATAAATTAAGAAGCTATTCAAACTGTAAATTTGAATACAGTATAGAAATTTCAAAGGTGCTATATTTTTCTTGCTTTATTGCTCTTTGCAGACACTGTGCTTTTCTAATGAACTGAAGGCATGTGGCCGCCCTGTGTTGAGCAAGTCTGTTGGTACCATTTTTCCAAGTGTTTGCTCACGTCGTGTCTCTGTGACACACAGAGGGTAGTTAAACCCTCCACCAGCAAAAAGATTACAACGCACTGCAGGCTCAGATCATAGTTAGCATTTTTTTAGCAATAAAGTATTTTTCTAATTAAGTGTACGTACATTGTTTTTCAGACATGATGCTATGGCACACTTAATAGACTATACTATAGTATGAACATAATCTATATGCATTGCAAAACCAAAAATTTGTGTGACTTCCTTTATTGTGATGTTTGCTTTATTCTAGCAGTCTGAAACTAAAACTGTAGTATTTCTGAGGTCTGCCTATATATAAAGAGTAGGTATGCTTTCTTGTGGGTTGCTGTTGCTATTTAGTCACTTAAGTCATGGCTGACACTTGGCGACCCCTTGGACTGTAGCCTGCCAGGCTCCTCTGTCCGTGGGACTTCCCAGGCATTGAATCCATGTCTCCTTGGGTCATGAAGATCCCCTGGAGAGGGAAATGGCAGCCCACTCCAGTATTCTTGCCTGGGAAATCCTATGGGAGAGGAGCCTGGTGGGCTACAGTCCACGGGGTCACAAAGAGTCAAAGGTGACCGAGCAGGCATGCACTCAAGAAGGAGTAATCATGGTATAAACAAGTAAATATTCATTCAAAATGACATAATTCTGTTGGCATCTAGAACCTAGTATAGCTACCTCTGCTTAGGGGTATGCTCAAAGAAAGCTTGCCTAGGAGTAAGAGTTCAGTTGGGTTTTGAACAACAACCAAGAGTTTTCTATAAGAAGATGGTAGCAGAAGGAGAATCCAGGCAGAGGAAACAGGCTTCCTTTACCTGGAAATTGATGGACTTAGAGCATGGCTGGTTTGTTTGGTAAAAGATGAGACTTAACTTGGCCTAGAGTTGTGAAATACGGAAATATGGTAATACTCAAATAAGTGCAGATGGTGAAGGACCTTAAAATCCAGGCAGTTAAAGTGTGACTCTGTGCTTAGACAGCTTGAGTTTGATCCTTATTTGTGCCATTTGTTTACTGCTTGTCCTTAGGTGTAAGATTTCATCACTCTTAAGATTCAGTTTCCTCTCTGAAAAGAGAGATAATGACAGAATTTCTCTGAAAAGTAAATAAGAGTATCCGTTGTAAAGCACTTAGTCTGGCGTCTTTTGCTTGCTCAGTAATACACCTGCTTTCTAATAAAATTATTCAAAGCTAAGGAGTTTATGTTTTAAATATAAGTTACAGGATCTGACAGAATTTAAAAGACAGGATGCAGGAAGTACAACACAAGGCAGGAAAACCAAGGAAAAACCTTTTGTAATAATGAAGGAATGATATATACACTTAAGTGAAATGCAGTAGATAAAATTATCTTATTAAAGTATCTTAGTTGTTTCATTCACCACCCTTCCATCCCTAATAGAGTAGTTTTTTGCAGACCAAATAATGTTTTTTCAAGCTATTCTTTTCATGGATTGTAACTGAAAATGATGAAATGAACGTAGTTACTGAAGCCTGTGAATTCATCAGTCTGCAATGCAATATAAATGAAGTTCAAATTTCAGTTACTATAGATTTTTAATTAGAAAAGTGTTTTCTCATAAACTTCAAATATTCTGTTCTAGACCATAGGCCCAGAGTAGCTGGTTGTTTGTGTTAGTTGTTCAGAAAAGTAACCAGAGAGCCTTTCTTTTCTTCCTGCTTTTTGTTGAAGTGCATTTCATGACCAGCTGATAATATCGAGTCAAAAGTCAGTAATTTTAATATAAAGATAGGCAGGAAATTAAAAGATTTCATTTACTTGAAATTACTTTGACCTTTGAATTATGTTGATATTTATTGAATATAATTAGAATTAACATTAACTATGAAAAGATAAAAGAAACTTTTAAAAGTGAAAAATTGAATCACTTAGAGTAGGTAATTATCATGTTGGAATAAACATTTAAGTTTGCATATCCATTTGCTGAGTATGAAATTCAGGTGGGTAACCGTGTGTTTGTTTTTTTTTTTAAACCTAGAAATGATGTTAGAACTAAACAGGTCACCTTGCTGTTGTAACAATCTAAACAAGTCTGTTGCAGAAGATCTTAGGGAAAGTATCCCAATAATTAATGAACTCTTCCACTTACCTCAGTGAAACAACATAGAGCCAGTCTTGATTATTCAGGAACCAGTTATCTAGTTTAGATGTGAAATTAGGTAAATATGCTGTTACCATTTTTTTGTGGTAGATTAATCTCCACCACTGACAGCTTTAATTTGCAACTTTCATTTTGCTAAAACATTCTTATTTTTTGTGACTTTGTTTCCATTGAATACTCTCAATTTAATCCATGTCTTCAAAAATTCTCTCTAGTGCCGCAGGTTCTTCAAAGCTGCACAGCATTCATTGAGAGATATGGCATCGTGGATGGAATATATCGTCTCTCTGGCGTTGCCTCCAATATCCAGAGACTACGGTAAAACCCAACATGGCTCTTTCTTTTTTTGTTCCTACTGTAATTCATTAAAATGAAACTGTTTCAGAATTAAGTCACTTATATTGATAATCATTGTTTTCTGTAAGATAGTTTAGATAAGGTAGAAAACTAGCTATATTGTTCTCTGTGTATGTTTTTGACATTTCTTCATTTGTAGTGTCAGAAAACCTTGGCCTTTAATCTCAATACTTTTATTTTTCTCTGTAATATTTGAAGATTTTTAAAAATTGAATTGGAACCTATGACAACTATGATAGATGAAAATTTACATTATAATAGAATTATTCTTTAATTAAAATTGACAAGAGTGAACCTGTTTATTATTATTTTTAATAAGAGTGAAGCTTCTTCTAATCTTCTTTCACCCAAGTTTCTTCTAATCTTTCACCCAAGTTCTGTAGCATGTGCTCAAGTGTGTATGTGTCATATTCCACATCCTTCCCATTAGACCCCCCAGAGACAAAAATAGTGGTATCCTTTATACCAGCAATAGAAATTTTAACTTTCTCTTAATCTCTTAGATTCCTGTCTATTCTTAACATGTTATTATCTTTTACTTTTCACTTTGGTACATGGTAATTGCCATTATTCTATAAGGATTTTGATATTCTAAACTGACCACAGAGTTGATTTCTACTTTCAGAATACATGTTTGGAAAATACTTAAATTGATTCTGGTACTGAAAACGGTACAGTCTTTGACTTCAGATGCAGCAGATCTCGTATTCAGATTAACCCTCTAGGTTGACTAGTGGCCTCCAGTCTGTAGGTTAATATTAGCCAGCCTCCTGGAGAATAAGCTTAATTTGCCTTTGTGTTCCGAGCACGATTTTTATTTCACTCACTGAATGCTGCAGATTTTACTTTCTGTGTTGGTGGAGAATTGTTTTATAATTGTTTCTGGCTTCCTTATCCCTCTATCATAACACATTCCTGAACTGTACTTCTTGCATCTGAGGAATTTCTGCACATAGTTTTTCATGGACCAGCTTCCATTCAACTCTAGTTTTCAGAACTGCCAAAATATTGGGTATTTAAACAGTTAGGAAGTAGAAGTCCTTTGTTTCCATCTGTGTGGTAAGAGCTGCTCTTTCACACAGGTTTCAGAGATTTCTATTTTAGTATTAAAGCTATCCCCTGAATTTCTATTTAGAAAAACACTTGTCTCATAGTCAGACATTCAATTACTGCTGAACAACTTCTGTGAAATACAGTCATTTGAAGTACATATTTGCTCACTGAGCTGGGGGTTAATACTTTGGACTTTTTTTTCCAAAGGTCCTTGTTTTACCTTGTTTCAAAGTCATATTTGCTTTTCTTTGAAGAAAATTATTTTGTTGTCTCTCTTCTATCTTTTCAGCCATGAATTTGACTCTGAACATGTTCCCGACCTGACAAAAGAACCCTACGTCCAAGACATCCATTCCGTGGGCTCCCTGTGTAAGCTGTACTTCCGAGAGCTCCCAAACCCTCTGCTCACCTACCAGCTGTATGAGAAATTTTCTGTGAGTACCAGTCACATTTAAATCAAGTTCTGTTTGCAGTTTTGCTGTGGTTTTGTTCAAAACCTGAAAAAGTTGATTTCCCCTGAAAGAAATAGTTATATGAGTAAAAGAGCTCCTTTAAAGAGAAAATAAAGAACACTTACTGCTAGTTGGTCCACAGTCTTCACTGTTTGCACCTTTTCAGGGTCTCTCACTTTGAGCCACTAATCTCACTATAACCCTTGGTTATATGTTGGTTATCATAAAGTTTTAAGAATATTATCTTGTATTAGATTTCAGCGTCCACATAGTGTGTGAACAAAGTTTACTTCCTTGGTAGTACATTGTTTTTCCTCATCGCTCAGCACCAAAGAGTAAGGTCAATGAATCTCAAAGTGAAACTGAATTGTAAGTGAAGAACTTTCATTTTTACCAACAAAGCCTACTAGTTTATGTTGCATTATGATTGTTCCAGGATGCTGTTTCAGCAGCAACAGATGAAGAAAGGCTGATAAAAATTCATGATGTCATCCAGCAACTCCCTCCTCCACACTACAGGTAAACCACGCACTGTAAAATGCCAGCCAAAAGTAGAAGTCAGCTGTGTGAACATGGGCTCCTGGGATTTCTAACTTTAAATTTCCTTGGAGTTCTGACTGTTTAAACTTTCATTTTTCCATACATTTGTATTTATATTTGTCTTTGTGTTCCCAGGGTCTGGGCACAGTGCTTGGCATCCAGCAGGCACCCTGGAGCCCTCTCTTCTGTTGCTTACTTTTACAGCCCAGATTAGTTTGTATGTTAGCTTGGACTCTTAGAAGTAGTTTGGAGGATTCTGTTGTAACTTTCCTCTCCCCCACTAGCATACAACCACACACAGCCCCTTCTCCTGTCTTCCTAGAATGGTTGTATGAGTGCTCGGTGTTGATTTTCTACATTGCTGTATCTATGTAACTGTTATTTACAAACTACATCTAATAGTATGCATGTATGCGTGCATGCTCAATCACACCCAACTCTTCTGCGACCCCATGGGCTGTAGCCTGCCAGGCTCCTTTATCTTCCTCTGTCCTTGGGGTTTCCCAGGCAAGAATACTGGAGTGGGTTTTCATTTCCTCCTCCAGAGGACCTTCCCGACCAAGGGATTGAACCCATGTCTCCTGCATTGGCATGCAGATTCTTTACTGCTGCGCCACCAGGGAAGCCCAATCTAATAGCATACCAGAATTTTTTTCCCCCTTTCTGGGGTACCCGTGTATTTTTCATGGAGTGATGGCCTGTTTGGGGTTTGCTGAGTTTCTTTTTATCGCTAGCTTGTCTCTTGACTCTGTCACAGCATGATGGGTATTCTCTCAGTTCAGGTCAGTCGCTCAGTCATGTCCGACTCTTTGCGACCTCAAGAACCGCAGCACGCCAGGCCTCCCTATCCATCACCAACTCCCGGAGTCCACTCAAATCCATGTTCATCGAGTCGGTGATGCTGTCCAACCATCTCATCCTCTGTCATCCCCTTCTCCTCCTGCCCTCAATCTTTCCCAGCATCAGGGTCTTTTCAAGTGAGTCAGCTCTTCACATCAGGTGGCCAAACTGTTGGAGTTTCAGCTTCAACATCAGTGCTTCCAATAAACTCCCAGGACTGATCTCCTTTAGGATGGACTGATTAGATCTCCTTGCAGTCCAAGGGACTCGCAAGTCTTCTCCAACACCACAGTTCAAAAGCATCAGTTCTTTGGCACCCAGCTTTATAGTCCAACTCTCACATTCATACATGACCACAGGAAAAACCATAGCCTTGACTAGACGGACCTTTGTTGGCAAAGTAATGTCTCTGCTTTTTAATATGCTGTCTAGGTTGGTCATAACTTTCTTTCCAAGGAGTAAGCGTCTTTTAATTTCATGGCTGCAGTCACCATCTGCAGTGATTTTGTAGCCCAGAAAAATAAAGTCAGCCACTGTTTCTGCTGTTTCCCCATCTATTTGCCATGAAGTGATGGGACCAGATGCCATGTTCTTAGGTTTCTGAATGTTGAGCTTAATACGCCAACTTTTTCACTCTCCTCTTTCACTTTCATCAAGAGGCTCTTTAGTTCCTCTTTGCTTTCTGCCATAAGGGTGGTGTCATCTGCATATCTGAGATTATGGATATTTCTCCTGGCAATCTTAATTCCAGCTTGTGCTTCTTCCAGCCCAGCATTTCTCATGATGTACTCTGCATATAAGTTAAATAAGCAGAGTGACAATATACAGCCTTGACGTACTCCTTTTCCTGTTTGGAACCAGTCTGTTGTTCCATGTCCAGTTCTAACTGTTGCTTCCTGACCTCAGTTGTATTTAAACATATCGAGCTACCATTTAAAAGAAACATTTCCCATGAAAACACCCCTTGTGGTGCCTTAAATCCCACTGTTCGTCCAGGTCTCCTCCATGCAGCAACAGCTCTTACTCTCCTCCTGGACCCTCCCTTCATCACTTTCTTCCTGACTTGGACCCCTTCTCCTCTGGGCCTCTGCCTGTCACCTTCCCTGTGTCCACTCCCTGCTTTCCTAGTATCCATCTTTGGTAACTTCCTGAGAATAGGTGTGTGGGAGGTGACTGTTTGGAGACTTTGATATGAAAATGCTCTTATTCTCCTCATACTTTTGACTGACAGTTGGCTATAGAAATTTAATCTGTAAATAGTATTTGCCCATAATTTTGATAGCATTACACCACTGGCATCTAAGTAAAAATGCTGCAGCAAAGTCTGATACCAGTTAGAGTGCCACTATTTTAGTATGACCTATTTTGTGTTGTTTAAATCCTTTTGGATGCTTTTAAATTTAGAACCTGCCTAGTGGTTCGTTTCCATGGTGACTCATCTTGGAGCAGGCTCTTTTTCATTCTTTGCTCTGGGCACTCATTGGGCTTTCTCCCTCGGGAAACTTCTGAGAAATTTTCTTGTGTTATTTCCTTGATGGTTCTCAGAGCAGCTTACACCTCATCCCTTTTCTTTATTCTCTTTCTAGAATTGTTTTTATCGACTGAACTAAACTCTTTTGAGTTTCTTACCTTTTCTTTGTCAGTTTCCACATACAAACCATCTCATGATTAAGAACACTTAATTCTAAGAACTAACTGCCTTCCCTCCCTCTCTTTCTCGTTTCTCCGAATGTTTCTACTTTATAGCATCCTTTTCTATTTTTGTTTCATGTGTATAATCTCTTCTCTCTGTGAAAATATTACCGGTAATCATAGATTTGGTTTTGTTTTAAATTGTTCTCTCTTTACCACGGTATTTGTTTCTTCCTCATGTGGCGGCTTATCTTCCTTTTCTTCTTGAGTCGCTGTCAGGCTCACCTGAATCCTGAAGACTCATACGTTGACCACAATTTAACTTTCATCGCTGTTTCAAATAATACTCTTAAACTTCTATCTTCCATTTATTGTCTTTAATAGTTTTAATCCCTATAAGGTAAGGACACTTTGAGAGATGTATAGGTAATACCTTGTGTTTATCTAACTTAACTTACATTTAAACTCATCATGCTTTATTTTCCAAGATACTCTGCCCTATTGTTAAATCTCTCTCTCTATAAAAAATTGTTTACATGAATCACACTTGAGAATATATAAGATAACACAGAAATTAGGATTTAGAGTCAGCTTTCTGTTCCAAGAGCATGTTATTTGCTCAAATAGTCTCCCCATTGGTGCCTACTGGAATTTTTCTTTTAACTCTTTTTAAGCTTGTGAAATATTGTCATTTTCTTTTATAGAAGAAAAATTTAAATTCTCTCTTTTTAGTATATCTGCTGCAAATAGAATACCATGACTTCATGATAGCGTTTGTCTGGAAACTGACTTTTGGAGGATTTATTTCACCGATGTCTCTGAAACTAGATGTGTAACAGGCAAATATTCCTAAAGATTTCTTTAAAACTAAGGCTGTTTCATTTTCTGAGCCAATCCTATCAAAAACTTTCATTTCTTACTGCCTTAGACAATATTTTTCTCGATATTCTATGGATATCATTACTATATGTAAAATCCAAACTACTCTGACAGTTCTATAGAAATAATAATATTTAAACCTTATAGGCAACAGAAAACCTCGATGGGATCTATAGGGTTTCGTTTTCCATTTTTCCATTGAAAACTTAAAGATTAATTAGTGGCGCTTTTCTGCTCTATACTACTACCTGATGTTTCTTTGTGTTAATATGTTGCATTTCA
This sequence comes from Redunca redunca, assembly GCA_006410935.1. Lineage (NCBI taxonomy): Eukaryota > Metazoa > Chordata > Mammalia > Artiodactyla > Bovidae > Redunca > Redunca redunca. The sequence continues at coordinate 618,615 of SJYQ01001490.1, forward strand.
TTTTCCAGAACACTGGAGTTCCTAATGAGACACTTGTCTCTTTTAGCTGACTATTGCTCCATCACAAATATGCATGCAAAAAACCTAGCCATCGTTTGGGCTCCAAACCTGCTAAGGTAAGTTGCATTTGACTCATGACCTAAAGTAGAAACAGTCAACTAACAGTCTAATTCTTCAGTGTTTTCTTAAGGAGAATTTCTATTTATCTATTTATTTTTAAAATACTTATTTATTCGACTGTGCTGGGTCTTCCCTACAGCATGCCAGCATGCAGGATCTTTAGTTGTGGCATGCAGACTCTTAGTTGCAGCACGTAGGATCTAGTTTCCTGACCAGGGATTGAACCCAGACCCACTGCCTTGGAAGCGCAGAGTCTCAGCCACTGGACCACCAGGGAAGTCCCAGGGATAATTTTTAAAACTAAAGCTTAGCTGTTGTCTTTATGAGCATCTTCCTTAAAACAGGCGATTGAGGTTTAGCCAAGGCACTGTCAAAGTGTGCTTTCTTCCTCTGGTTCACTTGTGATTTACACACAAACCGAAAAGATAATGTTCTTCAAGACTGCTGTTCTGGGGACCCTCTGATGGTAGTGTCGTTTACCCCGCAGATCAAAGCAGATAGAATCTGCCTGCTTCAGCGGGACGGCAGCTTTCATGGAAGTGAGGATTCAGTCTGTGGTTGTGGAGTTCATCCTCAACCACGTCGACATGCTCTTCAGTGGGAAGATCAACGCAGTCATTCAGGAAGGGGCAGGTAGGCCCACGTGGACGCTCTTCCCCTCTGGGAATGTGTCTTTAAACCCCCACCACTTCAGTGAGCAGCATCTCTTATCTCAATTTAATAAATCTGTCTCCAAAGAAAGCAGCTGATTTATATCTGCTTCCCAAAACTCACATTTAACAGGTCTGTTATGTGTTTTTAGTGAATACTAAATATTAGACCTACCGTGCGATTCAT
>SJYQ01001490.1:619653-667392 GCA_006410935.1 Redunca redunca
GTTAATAACCTAGTATGTCATTTTCTATTCCTCAGTATAAGGCTCTGTTACTTTTGCCATTTAAAAATTTTAATAAAGAAAATTTAAAACAACACAGAAAGATAGATAGATAGACAGGTAACCAGATTGTTATACACACACAGTCACGGATATTTATATTTTTCCCCCATGTCAGAAAGTTTGAGTCCCGTCATTGCTTTTTTCTTTTTCTTTTCAAAGCTTCTCTGTCAAGACCCAAGTCCCTGCTGGTCTCCTCTCCATCTACCAAGCTGCTGACCCTGGAGGAAGCCCAGGCACGAACGCAGGCTCAGGTCAATTCTCCAATCGTGACCGAAAATAAATACATTGAAGTAGGAGAAGGGCCTGCTGCACTCCAGGGGAAGTTTCATACCATAATCGAGTTCCCACTCGAAAGGTAAAACTCATTTAGTCCTGCTTAAAAAAAAGTGCGTTTCATGACAGTTTGTTATTTTCTTTTCTTTCACTTTGGTATTTTAGTATTATTATATTGATTCTGTCCGTCCCAGAAAAACCTGTTCATTCGACTGTGGCTGTTACTTCGTGGGAACCGAAGCGAATGGTTATCAAACAGCATTGCATCACATATCTTAAGAGGAACAGAGACTCAGAGCTGGGAGGACACTGACACAGTCTGAGCACCACTGCTGTGCACGTTCCCAGTGTCCTCTCCAGCTCTGATTCTGTTTTTCTCTAAAGAAATGATAATAGCATGGTTTCCGTAACTTCTTCCCTAACTGACTGTGAGAAGACTAATGTCTATAAGTTAATTTTGACTTCAGGTTACTCCTCTGGCTGCTCTGTAAGAATATCAGGATTTCAACTCCCTAGATTGGGTAGTACTGATTGAAGTTCATTTCCAGATGTTAGTGTAGCTTTCTAAATTCTTTTCATTTCCCTCGACTGAAATGTCCTGACAACAGAAAGTTAGAACACACTCTTTTACTTTGTCATTGTGAGTTTGTCATCAGCTTCTTGAATTTTTTACTCTATAATTTCCTCAAAAGCCTCCTTATAAAAGAGTAATCAAGAGTGTCGAGGCTGAGTGGACCTGGGTTCCAGCCTTGACTGCATCATTTACTAGTTTTGCAGCATTAAACTTCTTCTTCTTACTTCCTCAGCTGTACAATGAGAATAGTACTTAAAATGACAACAATAGTACCTACCTCAAATGGTTTTATATAACTTAAATGAGATACCGTGTATAGCAGTTAGCATAGTGCCTGGCATTCAGTGTCTCTTAGTTACTTTTCTTAGTGCTTTGCTTCTTTTTGGCTTAATTCTGTTTATACACACCTAGAATCATTTTCTTCAACTCTGTTTTATTTTTGGAGACTTAGTATTTCCTCTTCCTAAATATAACTTATTCTCACTTATTTCACAGATTGTGAGATTAGCTCTCAATATGAAAATCTGGTTAAGTTATCTTTGTGAAACTAATCACACCTATTAAAGTCCGTGCATTCAATTTTTGTTTCCTGCTTCCGCGGCGCAGCTCAGCCGCACCGTGTGGCGCGCGCTCTGTGGAAGGCGGGAGTTGACCGTGTCCACCGTGCCTCTGCAGGCTGCTTGCCTCTTTCCGTCATTTGTTCCTCCTCAGTGAGTAAAGGTAGCCTCTTGGATGCCTTAAAGCAGGTCGTTCTCTCTCTCCTAGGAGGAGGCCTCAGAATAAAATGAAAAAGTCTCCCGTTGGGAGCTGGCGTTCCTTTTTCAACTTGGGGAAATCATCGTCAGTTTCTAAACGGAAGTTGCAGCGCAATGAGAGTGAGCCCTCCGAGATGAAAGCCATGGCTCTGAAAGGTGAGTGTTCACGCCTTCCCTTCCCTCTGCGCCCAGGAGCGGCCTGCGTGGGGGCTGCACCTCCCATCCTGTCACACGGCTCTTCTCTTACCAGGACACACACTCAGCACGTTGTCATCACAGGCGCCAACAGGGTGTGTCCTCGTTGTGCTGTTGCGTGTGAACTGTCTTCTACCAATGCTTTATCCCCAGATACAGAGTATATATAAGTGCATAGAAATTCCCAGTTTCTTTGGAAACTATACAGATTATATTATCATGTCAGTGTGTTTAAAAATTCATAACATATTTGTAGTATGGTTGGTAATAAAAAGTAACTGCTGTGGTATTTAAATTTACTCATCTTATTTATTTATAGTTTTTTTTTAATGACAAAATCAGGTTTTGACATGTCTGTCAGAGTTTTAAATCTTACAACCAAAGAAGGTGTCTTTTTCCTAGATGATACGTTGAAGTGAGAGTATCTTATTGGATAGATAAATCTATTTCTGTGTTGTTGAAAGTACTGCTCTTTTAAAAATCATTTAAATCTACTGCTATTAACAGGTTCTGAATCTGTTAGTGCTTACTTCTCAGGCAATGCTAGAAATACAGCGTTCAATTCATTTAATTCATCGTTCTTCCAGTTTGCAATCATGTACTAAGTATGTGCTAGATATTTTGATAGCAGCCTCTGTAGAAAGAAAAAAAATTAAGACACTGCTCCCAACCTTCATGTCTTACTTGGGACATATGCGTGTAACAAAATAAATTTCCTGCAGAATCATGGCTATTGAAGTTGAGGCTTATGTGAGGCATTTATGGCAGGAGTGGCCGATTCCTATGGGGAGAGAGGTGGGTGGTCAGGAAACAGAACCTGTGACTCGGGTTTCGAAGGATAAGTAGGGATTCACCTGACCCACAAGGGACTGAGAAAGGTGTTTCGGGAAGTGGTAGCAGAGTGCGCGCTGGCGTGTGGAGCAGGAATCATGGAGAACATGCGGGTGGGGTGCACACACAGGGGCTCAGTTCTCAGGGTCCCAGGGTGCTTGCCGGGGGTGTGGTTTTGTCCTGCGTTCCATGGGTGTCACTGAATAGCTGCAGTATGTAACATGAGCAGGTTTGGGTTTAAGAAGGATGACTTTGGCAGCAACGTGGGGAATGTCCAGGAAGAGGGTAAGCCTGGAGCCTGGACAGCAAGTCAGGAGACAGTTATAGCCGTGCAGGCAGGAAACGAAGAGCATCTGCAGCAAGCAGTAGCGGTGGGAGTGGGAAATAGATTTGAGAGGTATTTACGAGGCAGAATCGACAGGGTGGGCAGGAAAATGGTTGAGAAAGATGCGAAAGGTAATTGTCAGGTGTTGATTAGATGGTCAGGGAGTTGTTGTTACCACTGAAGGGAGTAGTGGCTTTGGGAAGAAAAATGACGTTAACTTTGGACGTACTGAGCTGGACCTGCCCAAAAGGTGATGAGTACTAGGGGCCTGGAATTCGATAAAGGACTTTAATCTGACTAGAAATACAGGTTTGAAACTCGTCAGCAAAGGGTATTTTTTTTTATGGCCAAGGGAGAGCCTGCTGAGTGAGAGAAGCAGGTTGGAGGCTGAATCCTGGAGAAAAGCAGTGTCTAGAGGGTGGAGGCAGCAGAGCTGTCACGAAGGAGAGTGAGAAGAAATGGTCCCTCGGCAAGGACAGAAGACACACGATGGTTGTTGTGGAGTCACTAAGTCATATTCGACTCTTTGCGACCCCATGGACTGCATGTTGGCGTGGACTGCATCAAGCCAGGCTTCCCTATCCTTCACCATCTCCCAGAGTTTGCTCAAACTCATGTGCATTGAGTCGGTGATATCATCTGACCATCTCATCCTCTGTGATCCCCTTTTCCTCGTGCCCTCAGCCTTTCCCGGCATCAGGGTCTTTTCCAGTGAGCTGGCTCTTCACATTAGGTGGCCAAAGTACTGGAGCTTCAGCTTTAGCATCAGTCCTTCCAATGAGTATTCACGAAGGAAGGGCTTTATAGGGAAATGACAGCAGCACTGAGCTATGCTAAGAGATTGAAAGAGGATGAGGATATTTCACAAATAAATTCAACACCTGTAATTAATTAAATGGCCTCTGTTAGTTTCCTAGGGCTACCGTAGCAAATTGTCACAACTGAGACAGATTGGCTGAAAACAACAGAAATTTATTTCCTTGCAGTTCTGGGAGCTAAAAGCTGAAATCCAGGTGTCAGAGGGCCATGTTCCCTCTGAAGGATCCAGAGAATCCTTCCTGGCCTCTCCCAGCTCTGGGGACACCTGTGTTCCTGGCTGGTGGTGGTACCACTGCAGTCTCTGCCTCTGTCTTCACATGGTTTCTCCATGGTCTCTCTGCAGCTTCTCTTGTTAAAAGGATACCAGTCATTGGATTTAGGGCTCACTCTAAATTCAGTATGAGATCATCTCAAGATATACCAGTTTTTAGGAAATATAAAAGCAAGTTTTAAAATTCATCTCTATTCTGAAGTTTATTATTCTTTTAGAAAAGAGATTTTTCACATAGGAAACCACTTGGGAAGAGTATAAATAGAGTGAACTTTTGGACTCTGGGGGAGAGAGAGAGGGAGAGGGTGGGATGAGATGGGAGAATGGCATTGAAACATGTATACTATCAAGTAAGAAACGAATCGCCAGTCGATATCCGATGCAGGATGCAGGATGCTTGGGACTGGTGCAAGGAGAGGACCCAGAGAGATGGTATGGGGTGGGAGGTGGGAAGGGATTCATGTTTGGGAACGCTTGTACACTCATGGTGAATTCATGTTAATGTTTGGCAAAAGCAATACAGTAATGTAAAGTAAACTAAAGTTAAAATAAAAATTTAAAAAAAATGCAAAATTGAATATAGTTGTAAAAAATCTAATCATTCTTGAAACTTTAAATACATGTACAGAAAAACACTGTCCCCTTTCACTACATATGTAAGAGTGAATAAAACATCACACTGTTTGGTTTTGATTCTTCAGGTGGCAGGGCAGAAGGCACCCTCCGCTCAGCTAAAAGTGAAGAGTCTCTTACTTCTCTCCATGCAGTCGATGGTAAGACTAAAGCATCAGTTGTTTTATTCTAGAATATATTTCATAAAAAGATACACTGCTTAATAAATAGGCTTGTATATTATAATTTCCTAAAAATACTAGTTGTTGTTGTTTAGTCACTAAGTCATGTCCAACTCTTTGCAACCCCATGGACTGTAGTCCATCAGGCTCCTGAAAGTCCATGGGCTTTCCCAGGCAAGAATACTGGAGTGGGTTTTCATTTCCTTCTCCAGGGGATTTTCCTGACCTAAGGCTCGAACTCCTGTGTCCTGTATTAGCAGACAGGTTCTTAACCACTGAGCCACCAGGGAAGCCTCTGGTATCTACTTAGTATCGTCCCTTGATGCTTTAATATGGTACTAGTCTTTAATTTCTTCACTTTTGACGTGATTGTGATTCAGTTTACCTAAAAGTAGGTGAAGTGTTTTAAGTTAACCATTTATATTTATTAATGCCCCGTAGAAGATGGTGTTAATAGTATTTCTTTAAATTTCAAAATGAGAGCACAGTGCTTGTCACAGAGTATAAAATTAAGCAGTATTGATGTTCAGACCAGTGACCTTTTGTCTTGCAAATTTAACGTGACCTTAAATCTCATATATCACTGGTAGAGATAGTCCTCATTATCTGAGGATGATTTTCTACCAGGAGAAGGCAACTGAAAGTGAATCTGCTTAAAATGGGGACCAACATGTTATGGTTAATAGTACAAAAAGATTTGATTGCAACTTGGACAAAACTAAAAATGTTGAAAATAACTTTTTAAGCTTCCATTTAGCATAAGTTACAGTTACAGTTCTGTACTAACTCCCAAAATGAACAAAGTTTACATCAGTGCTGACCTGGAAGGAGGCAGAACTTCTTTGACAAAATCAAGTAGCAGCAGATAGGACTTCCCCCACATCAAGACTGAATTGTGCGGGAGGATAGGGAAGAAGGCTTTGTTGCAGAAATGATCGAGAGCTGCATTGATTTCCTGCAGACTTTTCTTAATCCGTTGGTTTTCCAAATTGTGCTCTTCTGAAGTTTCCCAGAGGTGTCCTCCTCCTGGTCAACTTTCTCATCCTCATTTATAACTTCTAACTGCCAGGTCCTCATTGACCCATGGCTCTACTTGGGATTCAACAAATCCCTGCCTTTCATGTCAGTGGGGTGTCTGCCATCTTCCTCATTTTCCAGGATTTTCCGTTTCACTGCAGTTGAGAGTGGTTCTCAAAAATAGTGCAGTGGACTGGCTAAGTGCTTATAGTAAGGTGAAAATGAAATTTGAGTAGGGATTAATTTTATAAGTGGTCAACACATTAGTGGATGTATTTGTGTTAAGACAATGTCTCTTTATGGTACTTCATCACTATGGCTCATCACTGTAACAGAATAATGAGATTGAGATAGAGGACTTCTCTTACCAGTTGGATGTTTAGCAATATCATAAAATAAGGTAATACTATTACCACTCTTAAGGCTTCTGCCTGACAAGCTTAAAGCCTGTTCTTGTTGAAGAAAAAAATAAAATTATTTTTAAATATCTGAAAGGGATACATTACTAAATATAAAATTATACTTTACTAAATATAAATACTTTTTTTGAGAAGTTCAATTTTGGGTATGAGGATACTTCCCCACAAAAACAAAAGAATAAAGCAAAAAAAAAAAAAAAACCCTCTTTCTATTGCCTATCTAAAGTACCATTTAAAGTGAGTAGTTGTACCTCACAAGTCATGTGTGAAGTCAGTGATAAAACAAGACAAAAAGAAATGAAAAACTTGCCCAAAGTCACAAGAGTCCGTGTTGCAATAGTAATAGAATCTAAGAGTTCTGAGTCCTTTTTCCTATGGAAACCATCCAATGCATCCTGCCTCCAGTGGTACCAAGTGATTCTGTTATTGAGCGTTTGCTTTGGGGGTTCCATCTGTGCTCCCCAAGAGACGGTTGCGTTTCCTTACTGTATGTAGTGCATCTCTGCTGTACTAAGTAGCTGACTCATAGGGTACTGTGTGTCCTGGGACATTCATATTCTGACACTGCTACCCATTTTTGCCAGGTGACTCCAAGTTGTTCCGACCCAGAAGACCCAGATCTAGCAGTGATGCCCTGAGCGCCTCTTTTAACGGCGAGATGCTGGGGAACCGCTGCAACTCCTATGACAACCTGCCCCACGACAACGGAAGCGAGGAGGAAGTCGGGCTGTTGCACATTCCGGCTCTCGTGTCTCCGCACTCAGCTGAGGATGTTGACTTGAGTCCACCAGACATCGGAGTAGCCAGCCTGGATTTTGATCCGATGTCATTTCAGTGCAGTCCTCCTAAGGCTGAATCAGAATGTCTGGAGAGCGGGGCTTCCTTCTTAGACTCCTTGGGCTACTCCAAGGATAAACAGAGTACCGATAAGAAGGATACGGAAACAGGCGGTAGCCAGTCACAGACTCCAGGAAGCACTGCAAGTTCTGAACCTGTGTCTCCTCTTCAGGAGAAGCTGAGTCCATTCTTCACCCTGGACTTGAGCCCAACTGAAGAGAAAGCATCGAAGCCCTCCTCGTTCACCGAAAAGGTTGTCTATGCTTTCTCTCCAAAGATTGGACGGAAGATAAGCAAATCACCCTCTCTGAACATATCCGAGCCCATTTCCGTGACCCTTCCCGCCCGGGTGTCAGAAGTCATCGGCCCCGTCGCAAACACGGCAGTTCAGAACGCACCTTCTGCAGCCTGGAACAAAAGTAGCGAAGAAAGTGATGTCATAAATAGATCCCCCACCCAGGTAGTAAAGAGAAAAGCAAACGAGAGAGAGGCCCAGGAAGGGTGTGAGTGTGAAGCCCAGCCCCCGGACCAGGGGGCTGCCGCAGACGTAGACTCACCAGGGAAGGAGGAGCCTGCCTCAAGCAGTCAGAGTAAGGCTGTACCTTCTGGACAGACTCAGACAGGTACCATTTGTTTTCCTCCATTCTTGCTTTAAGCTAAGAGGGATCTTCCACCAACTGTGCCTTTTAGGAGAGAAATTTACTCCACAGCTAGCCTTTTATCAAAGAGAATGTTTTTTCTAGGTGGTGCTGATGGCTCAAAGCCCTAAATTAAAGTCAACCAAAACATCCCCCAAAGGGCCAGCAGTCCTACTTCAGATCTTGATAAAGTCCCCTTGTCCAATCAGAATTCCTGGATAATTTTTGCACAGCTTCATAGCTCTTGATTCTGTTTTCTCTTCTGATAAAATTATCTATATTATAGCCTTACACATTAACTAGCCAGCCTACACCATCAAATGTAAAAAATATTCTTAATCACATTCTGCAAGCACTTGAAACTTGTTTTCTAAGCAATCTTTTCTGAGCCGGATGAGGGACTGGCTCCCTGCCTCACCCATCTCTGTAGCAACCCAGGAGGAGATAGCAGTCTTAAACACTCTCTGGTTTAGTTTTCCTTCTGAACCAGATGTGTTTTCTGCAGTGTTTGCATGTGGGATAGAAGATTGCGGATGGCCATTTTGAAATATGGAAGGCACTTTTTTTTTAGTGATCAAATGGGGGAATGTTTGGCTTTCCATGTAGGATATCACAAGCTACCTTTTCACTTTCTTTTTTCCCAATTTCCCCCCAGGAGCAGACACACATGACCCCCCTCAGGATTCCGTTCCTGTAAGCTCAGTCTCTCTTATCCCACCACCACCGCCTCCGAAAAACGTGGCACGCCTGCTGGCGCTGGCGTTAGCAGAGTCTGCACAGCAGGCCTCCACCCAGTCACTGAAGAGACCAGGCACGTCCCCGGCTGCCTGTGCACACTGTGGGGACATAGCGGTGGCTGCAGCCGAGGACAGACCGCCTGCTCCCTACTCTAGCGTTACTCTCGAGAAAGCATATTTCCAAACCGACAGGCCAGCAGAGCAGCCCCACCTCCAGAGCAAGGGCCCTGGGCATGGTGACCAGCCAGTGCCAGACACAGCAGCTGCCGGGGACTATACCCATTCCAGCACCACTGACTCCACGGGGCAGTCCCCCCCGGCAGACTTACCAGGCGATCAGCCACATCGAATCTATTTATCTGGGGACCCAGAGAAGGCCAGAGTCACTTCCGTTCCCTCGACAGACTCAAAGTCTGATGATCTCATCACTTTCCCTGAAGACCAGTCTGTGAAGACCAGTGTGCCGACCGTCTCCTTTGTGGACCATGATCAGCTCCATTTCTACAGTGGAGATGAGCCTCCTTCTTACCTTGGTGCAAGCATGGATAAGCCCCATCACCCTTCAGAACTTGCAGACAGAAGTCATGCCCCTTCTCATTTGCCTAGGGACAAGATCTGCCCTCCTTCCGGGTCCCCTGAAGAGAACACCAGCACAGCCCCCCTGGCGTACATGACGCATGCTCCAGCAGCGGCCATAGCAAGCGCCAGCGAAGCCAGCTGGGACGCGGCGGAACAGCCCAGCGCAGTGGAGTACGTAACCGCCACCCTTCAGCGTGCTCAACGAGCCAGCCGTCCCCTACCCCTACCTCCTTCCCAGAGACCCGCAGAGCAGCCCCCGGTCCTGGGGCAGGTACAGACTCCAGCCAGTATAGGACTAACCAATCCCCACAAGGTAAGAAGTGGGGCGGGTCAGTGGCATGCAGTGTTTTTCCAAAGGTGTGCCACTCTCCATCAGCGTGTGACGTTACCTCGAGTGAGATCTGACATCTCTTTTTAAGTCCTAGGCCGATTTCCGTGAAACACTTCCTGGTTGAGATTGGGATCTGCCTTTAATTTGATGCTGGCTTTTCTCTGAAAAAGGAGCAGCTTCTCCATGGCTGTGGTTTAACTATACCCTCTCCCTTTACAAAGAGACTATGAGCGCAGGAGTCCACCTGGCCATTGGCTGTCAGAGTTGTGGGGTTTTCCCGGCTCCCTCACTGACTCAGTGTGACTCTGGGCAAGTTGTCCAACCATCTCTGCCAGTTTTTCACATCTGCACGACCAAAATGCTGTAGTCTCAGGACATTTGGAAGACTTTATGTCTTACCAACTTTCTAGAAATATCAGAGATGACAGTGTCTTAGGACTTTTTGTTTTTTCAGCATTAGCCAGCAGATTGTTGAATAGTCAGGCACCTGTTTTGATGAGAGTATGTTATATGCAGACTGTGAAGGTTTTTTGTCGTCACCTTGGACTAAAAGGGCTTCACTATCTAGTCCTCTATGGAAGATGCTATTTCCAGCCACTTGTTTCTCAGAGGCAGTGTGTGCACCCTTGCAGTGAGAACCATGTTTGTCCTCTGCTGCCACAGACCCACTGGAGCAGGAGGGAGAGGCGGAGGCTGTCCCTTCCTGTCCCTCCCTGGCCTGGGGGCTGAACACTGCCCACTGGGTAGTGGGTATCACTTCAAAACACTCTTCAGATAGAATCAGCACTGCTTGTTTAACAGAATGTTCTTAAGTGTTGAGACTGAGCTGCACGGATAGACTGGGTATGTGGTTTCAAGCCTAGTGGTCTTTAAGCAAATCAGATCTGTCATGGTCCACCCCATCTCTTGAAAACCCATCCTAAATGAGAACAGCTCTCCAAAGATGGGCTGGCTGCCACACCAGGTGGCCACACAGGCCTGCCTTCTTTTCCTGACTGTAGGGACAGGTAGGCCTCTGCCCTGTCCAGCACCTCTGCACAGCTTGGGAAATTTCCAGCTGCTGCCTATATGGCCTCAGCTTGTGAGTTATGAATTCAGTAATGTTTGATTCCGTAGAGGGAAGCATAAAAAAACACTCACAGTACTATCATCTTTCAACAGGTTCAAGGAGCAGTTCCGGCTCCAGAGAGGCCGCCTGAACCCAGGGGCCTGGGTGAACCTGCACCTGTCCTGTTTGGGGATGGCGGGGCTGCTGCGCAGTGCCCAGTCTCCGCTCCAGCTCCCCAGCCCGCCCTTCCTGAAAAGGTGCGGGAAGGTGCCAGGGCACCGGCGCTGCACCTGCGCGCCGAGTCTGTTCCCGCGCACGCTTCCTGTGGCTTCCCCACCCCGGCGCCCCCCGCCAGGACCATGGAGAGCAGACTGGCCGCGGCCCTCCACTCGGGCAGCGCCGATGGGGCAGGCAGCGCCGGGTACCACTCTTTCGTTGCCACTGCCTCCGCAGAAGAACCCTTGCCTTTGCCCCTCCCTGTCCCACAAGCCAAGCACGGCCCTCTTAAGACTGCTTACCCCACGTTCACCAGGCCTGACCTCACCACGGAGCCCTTCGGTCCAGAAAACTGTCTGCATTTCAGTATGACCCCAAACTGCCAGTTCCGCCCCCAGAGCGTGCCACCCCATCACGGGAAAGCGGAGCCACACCCGGTGTATGCGTCCAGGTCGGAGCCACCAGCCTCCACGGGCCCCCGGTACAACACATACGTGGCCCCCGGGAGAAGCGTGTCTGGACACCACCCGAAGCCGTGTAGCCGGGCAGAGTACGTGTCCTCACTGAGCTCGTCCATCAGGGGTGGCTGCTACCCCGAGGACATGCCACCGTACCCCACCATCCGCCGGGTGCAGTCTCTGCACGCGCCTCCGTCCTCCATGATCCGCTCTGTCCCCATCTCCAGGACAGAGGTGCCCCCAGATGAGGAGCCCGCCTACTGCCCACGACCCCTGTACCAGTATAAGCCATATCAGTCATCCCAGGCCCGCTCGGACTACCACGTCACTCAGCTGCAGCCTTACTTCGAGAACGGCCGAGTGCACTACCGGTACAGCCCCTACGCCAGCTCGGCCGGTTCCTACTACAGCCCCGACGGCGCTCTGTGTGACGTAGACGCCTACGGCACGGTGCAGCTGCGGCCCCTGCACCGCCTGCCCGGCCGCGACCTGGCCTTCCTCGCCCCGCGGCTGCAGGGCAAGAATGTGTACGCGTTCGCCGGGGGTGCGGCCCCGCGTGCCCGGCCCAGCGTGGCCAGCTACTTCCCGGCCAATGACCACAGCATGGTCCACATGCCCCCAGTGGCCGATGCAAAGCACGCATATGCCTCGTGGGACCTGGAGGACCTGGAGAAGTACCGCCTACAGTCCATCCGCAGGGAGAGCCGTGCGCGGCAGAAGGCCAAGGGGCCCGTCGTGTCCCAGTATGACAACATGAGCCCGGCCGGCGCACCGGACGACCTGGGCGGCATTTATGTCATCCACCTGCGCAGCAAGTCGGATCCTGGGAAAACTGGACTCCTCTCGGTGGCCGAAGGCAAGGAGGGGCGGCACCCGGCCAAGGCCCTGAGCCCCGAGGGGGAGGACCGCTTCTACCGGAAGCANGCCAGTTCCGCCCCCAGAGCGTGCCACCCCATCACGGGAAAGCGGAGCCACACCCGGTGTATGCGTCCAGGTCGGAGCCACCAGCCTCCACGGGCCCCCGGTACAACACATATGTGGCCCCCGGGAGAAGCGTGTCTGGACACCACCCGAAGCCGTGTAGCCGGGCAGAGTACGTGTCCTCACTGAGCTCGTCCATCAGGGGTGGCTGCTACCCCGAGGACATGCCACCGTACCCCACCATCCGCCGGGTGCAGTCTCTGCACGCGCCTCCGTCCTCCATGATCCGCTCTGTCCCCATCTCCAGGACAGAGGTGCCCCCAGATGAGGAGCCCGCCTACTGCCCACGACCCCTGTACCAGTATAAGCCATATCAGTCATCCCAGGCCCGCTCGGACTACCACGTCACTCAGCTGCAGCCTTACTTCGAGAACGGCCGAGTGCACTACCGGTACAGCCCCTACGCCAGCTCGGCCGGTTCCTACTACAGCCCCGACGGCGCTCTGTGTGACGTAGACGCCTACGGCACGGTGCAGCTGCGGCCCCTGCACCGCCTGCCCGGCCGCGACCTGGCCTTCCTCGCCCCGCGGCTGCAGGGCAAGAATGTGTACGCGTTCGCCGGGGGTGCGGCCCCGCGTGCCCGGCCCAGCGTGGCCAGCTACTTCCCGGCCAATGACCACAGCATGGTCCACATGCCCCCAGTGGCCGATGCAAAGCACGCATATGCCTCGTGGGACCTGGAGGACCTGGAGAAGTACCGCCTACAGTCCATCCGCAGGGAGAGCCGTGCGCGGCAGAAGGCCAAGGGGCCCGTCGTGTCCCAGTATGACAACATGAGCCCGGCCGGCGCACCGGACGACCTGGGCGGCATTTATGTCATCCACCTGCGCAGCAAGTCGGATCCTGGGAAAACTGGACTCCTCTCGGTGGCCGAAGGCAAGGAGGGGCGGCACCCGGCCAAGGCCCTGAGCCCCGAGGGGGAGGACCGCTTCTACCGGAAGCACGCCGAGCCGGAGCTGGAGCGCGTGCCCCACCACCAGGGCGGGTACGGCAACGGGCAGCCGGAGAAGCCGTGCCTCCCCCAGAAGCAGAGCAGCGTCAGGAACCGAAAGCTGCACGACGCGGGCTGCAGCCTCCCCGAGCACAGGCCGCATCAGGAAGCAAGCCATAGGCAGCTGTGCGACCCGAAGAACGGGCTCCCTTTCCCCCAGGGAGCCGGCCCGCTAGACTACGGGCCCAAAGGGCTTCCCGACCCTGCCGAGCCTGTCAGCTACCTTAACTCTGGAGGGAAATACGTGCCGTCAGGGCCGGAGTCTTTAAGACCGAGCCACAAAGAGGTGCGTCTCCCCAAGGAGCTGGAGCGGCCCCGGGCCCGGCAGCCCCCGGCCGCAGAGAAGCACCCCAGAGACTGCTACAAGGAGGAGGAGCACCTGTCGCAGTCCGCGCTCCCGCCCCCTAAGCCAGAGAGGAGTCACAGCCTCAAACTGCACCACCCTCAGAGCGCGGACAGGGACCCCGGCGTGCTGTACCACTACCACACCCACGGCAAGCGCCCTGGCCGGGGGACTGCCGGGCCGCAGTACGATAACCTGGAGGGCTACCACTCCCCGCCCCAGCACCAGCGAGGGGGCTTTGGATCAGCAGCCATGGGCCCGTACATGCCCCCTGGCTTCCCCCACCCCCAGAGCAGGACATACGCCACAGCTCTGGGGCAGGGCGCCTTCCTGCCCACAGAGCTGGCCTTGCAGCCTCCTGAAACGCAGGTCCATGCAGAATGAGCCCCGGGAGCAATAGAGTTGATGCAGCCTCTGCTGGACAGTGGACTGTTCTATTTTTTTCAATAACCACCCCCCCAAAAAAAAAGCTACAAACCGCCCCCCCCACATTAAAAAAAATAAGAAGAAAAACAAATCACCATCTTTTTCCCTCTTCCCAGCTTCATCACCACCTCTTCTACAGACTGTTGTCATTTTTGTCATTTAAAGATCTGAACGATTGTGAAGCACTGTGTTGAAAACCTAGTAAAGAAATTTGTTACAGACCATACTTGCCACATAGGGCTGATCTGTAAGAGCCTGAGGACTGCCTTTAATGGAATTTGAGTTTGACCGCGTCCTTCCTAGCACTTGCTGCATCCTTCAGAGCAGCTGACACCCACTTCTTGAAGGTCTTGTGTACGCTGTCCTGTCCTCTTCCCACTTGCTTTCCCAGTAGCCATGGCCTTGCCCAGAGGGTCACCTGTTTTCCTTGTCAGGTCATACCTCCTTGTCTTGGAAGGGGCTGTGTGTTAAATTAGAGTGGAGAGAAACTTCTCCCTGAGCCTTCATATAAGACTATTATTGGACATTTAACAAATTATAGCCAAAAAAAAAAGGAATTAGGACTTTAAACATTTAATAGTCATTACAAAATGTCAGACCCATTAGATCCAGGCTGAACCATGCTCTTCTGGTTGCTCCACACACTTCAGTGAACAGGCTTATCCCACTGCAGAGGGGTTTCTAAGTTACAATTAAAGAAACTTCTTAGGTGGAAGTCTGTGACCTTCATTAGCACCAGAAACTACATCAGTGGTTCTAAGCTGCTGCCTGTCTTCAGTTCTTTTTTTTTTCTCAATAGTATTTGATAAATTGTGATCCTAGTGAAGTATTTCACACGATTTGTTTTCCTAAAGCAGTTTTTTTTTTTTTCCCCTCATTTAAAAAACAATGAAAAACCAGCATGATTTGCCTGGATAAACACACATATTGTCACATGATTGTAAATTTACATATTAATTTGTTTCTAAACCAGGTGTCCTGGGAATTCTTACAGTAGCTACAGGTATTATTATCCGTTAGTAAACTGAGCGTTCCTGCAGTAACACTTAGCACAGCCCATTTGACCTGCTGGAATTCTGGGCAGCAATCCTTTAGGTCCCGAGGAATTACCGTGTTGTGTCTTCCCTCTGTCCCTGGGCAAATGCAGTCTTAACTGTAATTGCCATCCACACCAGCATTTCAGGTTTAGTCCTTGCAACACTGCAGACATGTTAAACATGTTCCATATCCAGGACTTTCTTTTGAAAGTTTGCATTCCATTTTCTCAACCCACCGCACCACGAACACCAGACCAGAAGGCAGTCCTGTATTTATAAAATGAGTTGAGATAATCATGTCATTCCATAACTCTTAATAATACTTGATTTTTATACATTCACATGTTTTAAATGCTCAAGTTTGTAGAAGACACTAGGAGAATTCCATTCCATTTACTGGATGGTTGCTGCTCTGGCTTTTTAAAACTTGGAACTAACGTTTATTTAGAGCAAAGAAAAATCTTTTAAGAGGCTAAATTGATGCTGCTATTATTGCTGTGAAATTGTGTAAAGATTAGGATTCATGCCAGTTTTTTTAAATCTAAAAAATCATGTGATTGCATTTAAGGGTTTATATTTAGAAAAAGAAAAGTTTTAAGAGCAACACATTTACTTATTAATATATGTGGAAATACTCTGTTAGGTTTTCTTTTGTTCCCCCAGAATTGATCGAAGAGATTCAATAAAGATCATGGAGGAAATCCTGAAATTATAGAAAAGGTCTGTGAAACTCAGGCCTCAGTACAGACCCACCTGCTCTGTAGTCACAGTGGGAGGGAACCTGATTGGAAACTTCTGTTTAGCACACACATGAGGAGTTCCATGCAGGAATTTGCTCTTTGGAGAATATGCAGCACTAATTTTTTTTCCAACCATTACCATCTTTTTGTCAGTAGGCGACCGATGGCTGCTTTGAGGGAAGACAAGCCGTCTGAGCTCTCACAGGCAGCCCGGAGATTAGAGTGAGAAGCTGGTGTGGCCCCGAGACACAGATGGCTTTAGGAGCTGAGAGCCTAGAAAGATGTGGCTGAAGTCTGTCCAGTGTTCATACCTGTGGATTGGTCACACACACTGTTTACTCCTGAAACTAAAGTCTATTTTATAAAATGTCCTGTGAGTTTGGAAATATCAGGTACATATTTTGAATACAGAAAAATGACTCAAACTCCTGGTAAAAGTGTGAAACATAAACTCTGCAATCTAGCGTTGTTTCACCGAGTGTAGAACCAGCCTTAACTTCGGGTGCAGTTACTGAGGGGCTTCGCCTGCATCCTTCCCTGTCTGGTTATTGCGGGTAGACGGCAGGTCACTGTGAGCCAGCTTGCCTCAGCACAGCCACCTTGGTATATGACGTCGCAGGCTGAGCAACCAAGTGTCAGCACTTTTACACTTAGACGCGGAGCCTACGATCAAGGAAACGGAGCTGCCTTACTCGTGAAACCCAGAATTTTAATTCTGTTGGTATTTTCACAGCCATGTCTCCAGATTTTATCCTTTTTTGGCAAAATTCTGATGCCACAGCTTGGTTTGATTGAAATAAATATTCCCTGGATGTCTCGTCAGGGACTCTGCTGACAGCCCCAGAGATGCCATCTCCTTTCAGTAGATTTAATCTGAGCCTTATCGACAGCTCACCGTCTTCAGGTTCCTTCTAAAAACATGAAAGTCCCTGGGACGGTCCCAAAGACAGGGCCTGCACATTTTTATAATGGCAAAGCATTTTTTTAAAAGGGTCGGGTTGAAATATCTAGGAATAATCCTGTAAAGAAGAGGGACCATTAATGTGAGCGGAGATAGACTAGGTCATTACCACACCTGAAGCAGCAATAGATGTATACAGTGTAAATTTGAAATCCACCCTTTAGTTTCAAAAAAAGGAGCCTGCGAAGTCCATTTATCTGTTTCCAGCCCCGTCAGTCACCCATCCAATATGTTGGCAGAGTATTGTCTGAGCAGTGTGTGTAAGGAGTAATAATGAAAGCAAAAGTATGTCAGAAAGTTACTTCCAAATGGTTAGAGGCATGTGACTTTTAGTACTGTGTGTTAACGGAATGTCAGGAATGGTATCTTTTAACTGTGTGCAAGATAATGTCAGTGTGCACAGAGGGTCTTTTTTCCTCTTTTGATTAGTGCTGTTAGTGTTCAAAGAATAAAAATGGTTGTTTTACAGTTTAGATTCCAAGATAGCAAAATCTGATTTTTCAACCATGACCTGCATGAGAGAAGCATCCTAGGAAGTCTTAGCTCATACTTCTGAGTTCTTTTCTTTAATTTATATAGTGTTTTTTTTTTATGTTTTAATATTTTTGTGAACTGGTGTAAATTGTTAATGCATATAAGCTTGTGTATTTTTGTAAATAGTTTGTGATTTATTTCTTGACCCATATGTAAATATTTAGAGTCTCATTTCTTCAAAGCTTATTTGAAGCTGAGTTGTGGGTTTGGGATTTTGTTCGTTTGTTCCTTTGTTTGTTTTGGTTGGGGTGGGGGGCGGGGAGAGAAGGGATTTTGTATTCTGATCATCCAGATGGAGATATCTTGTGGTTTAAAGCAAATGTCCCACTGAAAGCAATTCAAATATCAAGAAAATTATTTCAGGTTAAAACACACTTCCTGTGTACGTGTTTGCTTTCTAAACCTAATGTGAGTTATAACAAAGTAGATGGGTAATCAGGGGTAATCGGGGCTATTCTGGCCAAAAGATGAGTGTTTGTATGACACAAATTGTTATACCAAAAAGATACTTTATTTGAGGGAAGGGGTTTAATATCTCCTGTCTTCATCTTTCACAGTAGGCTGCCTGGCTGAATTTTATCCCAAGGCAGACTGTCTCTTTGGAACTGCAGACCTTGGCCTGCACTGCAGGTCCTGAGCAGACCTGCTGCTGGTCGGGCTGCCTGCAGGCATCTGTGCCCTGGGCTGCCTCCTAAGCTTAAGGTGCACAGGGGGGTGAACTAGCTTCTTAGGGTTCTGCAGCAGGGGGTTCTGTATACAGCCATACTTCTCAAGATTCCCACAAAGCATCCTGTGTACTTTGTGGAGTGAAATGACCAGACAAAAATCTCCTGCACTTGGTCACCTGTTTCCAGCTGGTGTGTGGATAAAGATGAAGCATTCCAATGTGTCAAGTGCTGTCGGCCACCCAGCTGCCAGATGGGGGTCCAGACACATTCCTGTGCCAAAGTTCTCAAATGCTTCTATATCAACCAGAAATTTTTGAAGGAAAAAACAAACCCAGTATCAAGCTATTGAAATTCTAGTTTTCCTACTAGGAATGATAAATTACAAATCATTCTTCATCCTAAAATATTAGGGCCTGTCACTTTTTTGCCAGTCATTCAGAAGGAAAGTCAGCTGTTCAGTACAGGTGACCCTGGCGTGCCCATCATGTTCTGTCTACCTGCTACCCACTGCAGACCGGAAGCAAGGTGTGACGTCTGCTTCCAGTAAACACTCCCAGCCTGCACATAGGTTCCCATGGAGACTGCTGCTCAGAGGGGATAAAAGACATAGATGACATCTCCACTGGGTCTTCCACTGTCCTTAATTTTCTGAAGTTCTCATTTCCATAACAACTATTACCAAATGTCCTTCATGCTGACGAAAATAGAGTACCTTCCTCTTAAAATGTATATTTACTTATCACTGAGAAATCAGTGGTAAATACATTGGTGGTATTTGAAATTTTCTTTTTGTGGTTCTATGGGAAAAGGGCACACTATAGTAATATTGACTCTCTGTTACATTGAAACTTCGAGTACCTGCAAACACCTGAAATAAGACATTTTAGTTGCCATGTTTCTCACATAATTGCATAATTGAGAATGTATGTCTTAAAAAGAAAATTGAGATTTAATTGTTATTTTAAATATGTTAGTTAATTGTAGTATTTCCAGAATATATTTCAAGCCACAAACTTCTTTTGCTGTTAGTATACCTAAGGACTCATCATTTACACCCATGTATCACTGTCCCATAAGATAGTGATATGGTCAGGACACACTGAGATAAAAAATGTTTGCTTCTATGCATACCAAATGCTCTATCATGCCAGTCTATACATAAAAGAGTCCTATCACGGTCCTCTGTTGTTGTTTTTTTCTAATTTCCTAAATCCTCCTTTCTGATGTTACTTCCTGCCACTGTCTACATGCTACCTGTCAGACTTCCTCTAAATAACCATTCAAAATAAATAAGCTTGTCAAAATGGTGAGCAAAATTCTGAAAGATTGGGGCTTTGCATCATCTGTATTTCATTACTTAGAACCTCTGATTCTTCTAATAAGGTACTTGGGTAGCTAGGTTTCAGAAGATGAGATTATTGTGTAAGATGCTTAGAAGGGAGAACAAAACAGACTTTTTAAGAGTTCTCCCTACACTTGACCTTTTGTGAGAAAGCAATATGATTAGACACAATGGCATTTTCCATGCTAACAGCTCCGCAGAGAGGAATGCTGACCCACAGAAGACATCTAGCTCCTCCATAAACTCCACAGGGAAGAGAGAAAGGAGTCCCAGACACATAACTTAAGTTGTCACACAGCCATTCAGTTGGTGCCCTTTTTTTCCATTTCCTAAGAACATCTTGCAAAACATCCTGAGATTTCTCAGCCACAGGTTCATGCTTTAAACTGGGCAGATACTTCTCAAACTTTAGACTCCATATAAAGCAGCTGGAGGGCAGTTAAACATAAGACTCCTTGGGCAACCACCAGACAGTCTGGAGGGTCTGGGGTTGGACCCAGGAATCCACAGTTTTAGCCACCATTGGCTGATTATAGCACAGGTGGTTGAGATGTCCTTGACAGCAGATGGAATGGGCCCCTGTCAGAGGGAAACCGGTTCTAGTTTCTAGAGCTTTGCCACTTTTTCTCATTCACATCACGGCTCCCCATCTCTTTAGTGATTCCAGAAGTTTATCATTAGTTTCTCTATCCCTGTGAATAAATATTAAGCCCAAGTTCAATTATTTATAGCAATGAAAGATAGAAAAATAGGTCTAATTGATCTGACAAGTCTCTAAAACTGGTAAGATGCTCATGACTTTTATAACATTGTCTCCTATCATACACCTACATAGTCAAGGTCTGTACTGTTGCCTCCCATTACACACTTACACAGGGAAGGTCTATACCATGGTCTCCTATCATACAGTTACATAGTCAAGTCTCATTTGTGAAGCATCAAGCTGTAAGGAAGTGTAGTTCATGCATATTGCTATTCACACAGTCAACTCACACTGCAGTAAGGGATAACAGAAATAACCCTTTGAACCAAGTGATCTGCCTGCCTTTCTCATCAAAACATTTACAAGAACTATCAGCACATAATTCACATACTTGACTCCAGTTTTATGTATTTTATCAACTGTGGGCAATAGTACAGAAGTGTTTGAACAGCGCATGGTGACACTGTGCTTACCACATGCTACAGTGCCGGTCGCTGCTGTGAGCCTTGTGCGGCTGTGAACTCATCTGTTCCCCATTGGTTTACAGATGAAGCCAAGGCGCACAGAGGTTAAACCCATCACCACTGCCGTATACAACTAGTGAAGAGTGAGGGAGCTGAGAGTCAGACCCAGGAACTCCGGACAAGCTTATGCTCTAATAAAAGCAGACTTTAGAGCTGAGTAACTGAATCCTAACTGCTACAAGTTCTAAAACCCTTAACTACTAAGCCTTTCTAAAATGCATACTAAGCCATGGCTTTCTCATCTCTAAAATGGGAATAATAATAATAGTACCTACCACTTGGGGTTGCTGTGAGAACTAAAGTAGATAATGTCCCTAAAGGGCAGAGCAAGAGAGCAAGTACCCAGTCACAGTTGTCTAGGCTTTGTATTATGGGATGGTGCAAGATTGTGCAGAATTAAGGAAGAGAGGATTCTGTTATATAACATTAAGAATTTAATCAGTTGGGTCAACCTTTCTGTAAAACTGGAGGGTTTCACATAGTTGGTGCATCTTGCAGGAATCTTGACAGGTAGAGAGGGATGCAAGACATAATTTGGTGGTTAAAAGGAAACTTCAGAGGGAGACTGGTAGTGCAGAAAGCCCTTGCTTTCTGTCCCGAGCCCAAGTTCCCTGCCCAAGCCGTACACTCAGTGGAGGATGCCCTTCTCAAGGGAGGCCATTTCAATTCACCGGGTTCTCCTTCAGAGAGCCTTCCTTGATGACCCAGTTCAAGAGCACTTGATCCCCTCACCCTCTTAATTCTCTAAATAGCCCTTGTTTGTATTTTTTTGCCTACTAATTGTCCTCATCCCTTCACTGATTTCTAAGTCCTACAATTCCTTGACACACAGTATGTATGCAAATAGGCTTGTTGAATGAATGAATGAAAAATGTTAAAGAAAGAGACTACCATATGACCCAGCAATCCCACTGCTGGGCATATACCCTAAGGAAACCACAATTCAAAAAGACACATGTACCCCCAGTGTTCATTGCAGTACTATGTACAATAGCCAGGACATGGCAGCAACCTACATGTCCATCCACAGATGAAGGGTTAAAGAAGTTGTGGTACATATATATGGTGGAAAAGTGAAAGTCGCTCAGTCGTGTCCGACTCTTTGAGACCCCATGGACTATACAGTCCATGGAATTCTCCAGGCCAGAATACTGGAGTGAAAAGCCTTTCCCTTCTCCAGGGGATCATCCCAGCCCAGCGATTGAACCCAGGTCTCCTGCATTGCAAGCAGATTCTTTACCAGCTGAGCCACAAGGGAAGCCCAAGAATACTGGAGTGGGTAGCCTATCCCTTCTCCAGCAGATCTTCCCAACCCAGGAATCGAACCAGGGTCTCTTGCATTACAGGCAGATTCTTTACCAACTGAGCTATCAGGGAAGCTGTGGTGGAATATCATTCAGCCTTTAAAAGACATGAATTTGAGTCAGTTGAACTGAGGTGGATGAAACTAGAGTCTGCTATACAGAGTGAAGTAAGTCAGAGAAAAATAAATATTGTATATGAATGCATATATATATATATAGGATCTAGAAAAATAATACTGATAAACTTATTTACAGGGTAGGAATAGAGACGCAGACATAGAGAACAGACTAATGGGCACAGCAGGGGAAGGAGAGGGTGGGATGAATTGAGAGAGTGGAATTGAGACACACAGACTACCATGTGTAAAATAGCTCATGAGAAGCTGCTATATAACCCAGGGAGCTAAGCTCAACGCTCTGTGATGACTTAGGCGGGTGGGATGGAGGGAGGGAGGGAGACTCAAGAGGGAGGGGACATACGTGTACTTCCAACTGATTCATGTTATTGTACAGCAGAAACCTACACAACCTTCTAAAGAAATTATCCTCCAATTAAAATAAAATTTAAAAAAAGAAATAAAGGGGTCATAGAAACAATAACTCTAGAAAACTCCTGTTTTGGCCGTGCACAGTCCTGCGGGGAAGAGCTGCCTTTGTAACCAGTGGATATCTCTAGACGCTGAGACCTTATCTTCCAGCGGCCTGGAGAGCAGGATTTCAAAGAAGCCACCAGGTGGCGCTGGTGACGCGCTGATTCCTCGAAAGTGTCCTGTGTTGTGGGCCAGGGCGGCTGGGACCTCTGGATGCTCCCTGGGCTGCTTCCTTGCTCCTCTCTTCTCACCCACTTCCACAAGGCCACTTCAAGGGCACGGACTTGGACTGGAGAGCTGATATGAAGAGCCAGCCATGAGAACAGGAGGGTGAGACTGGAGCTGTGACACACAGCACCTGGATGAAAATGCCCTCTGTCCCAAGAACGCTAGGGAAAGGTTGCTTTCATTAGGAGACTTGAGAATTTCTAAGGATGATTTCGTGGTTTTATTTATTGCTATATTTAGGAAACGGCATAAACGTTTGGAGACAGACATCTCCATTTTCATAGGCTGAGTCCTGGAAGGGTTTCTGAGCTTCAGCAGTTTCCAAACCTGGACACAACATCAGAATTCCCTGCCGAGTTTTCTTTTTAAATATAAGATTTCTATGCACCACTGAATGAATTGTTTCTTTGATGGCCAGAGAACTTTTTTTTTAAAACTTTTTATTTTTTGCTGGGGTATAGTGGGAAAGCCCCTGAGGCTGGGAAAGATCGAGGGCAGGAGAAGGGTGACAGAGGATGAGATGGTTGGATGGCATCACCGACTTAATGGACATGAGTTTTAGTGAATTCCGGGAGATAGTGGAGGACAGAGGGGCCTGGCATGTTGCTGTCCATGGGGCCACAGAGTTGGACATGACTTAGTGACTAAACAACAAAAATAGCTGATTAACAATGTTGTTATGGTTTCAGGTGAACCGTGAAGGGACTCAGCCATATATACATGGGTCCATTCTTTCCAAGCCCCTCTTCCATCTGGGTTACCACAAAGCATTGAGCAGAGTTCCCAGTGCTATATAGTAGGGCCTTGTTTGTTATCCATTTTAAATATAGCAGTGTGTACATGTCCATTCCAAACTCCCTACCTATCCTTTCCCTCATCCTTCCCACCACCTCTGCTGGCAACCGTAAGAACCTGTATTTTTAAATGGAACTCCCCAGAAGAATCAGTTTCATCCATGATTTAGACGCCATCATTCTTGGAGAGGTGTCATCCCCCAGGCTCATTCTAGAACCAACCCTCCTTGCCCACCACTCCCTGGCCTGTAGGGGGCTCACCTAGCCTTACTCGGAAGGAAAAAGCAAGGGCACTTTACAATCCAGGTGTGTGCAGCCTCCTTCACTGTTCTCTTAGCCTTAGTGAAAAGACAGCCTCCAAACTGAGAAACTGAGCAGCCCCCAACTTAACCCACCATATATTCCCAGGCTTCTTAGGATTCGGATTAGGGAACAAAATTTGCAGTCTTTGCCATCCTGAATTGAGCTTTTAGGTTTACAAAGGGCTGGAAACATAAGTGTGATCTAGAACAGGTGGTTCTAACTTTCCCAAGCCCAACAGTTCCATGGGGCCAAGAGCCATGTCTCTCTGGTCTCTCTCTCTTAATGATACATTTTGAGGAATGAAGTCTTAATTTTATGTAGTCAGCTTTATCAATTTTTCATTTATGGTTGGTGAATTTTATGTCCTATTTAAAAAGTCATTCCGTACCATGAGGTCACAAATTTAGAAATTTTATTGTTTTACCTTTTACACTGTAACTCACAATATAGCTGAATTGATTTTTCCATATAGTATGATATGGGGTCAGTTTAGCATTTTTTTCTATATGGATATAATTGTCTAACACCAATTATCGAGAAAAATTTCCTGTTCCCAAAGTTAATCAATTCTGTATTTATTATAAATCAAATGTTTGGATAGTTGTTTAGATTCACTCATTTTTCATTTTCACTGCTCATTCATTACTATATCTTTGAACTTCTATGTGGGATCTTTTTAAATTTTATTTATTTTCTTAATTTTTATTGGAGTATAGTTACTTTTTCAGCTTCCCTGATAAGTCAGCTGGTAAAGAATTTGGCTGCAATGCAGGAGACCCCAGTTCGATTCCTGGGTCAGGAAGATCAGCAGGAGAAGGGATGGGCGACCCACTCCAGTATTCTTGGTCTTCTCTAGAGGCTTAGCGGGTAAAGAATCCGCCTGCAATTTGGGAGACCTGGGTTCAGTTCCTGGGTTGGGAAGATCCCCTGGAGAAGAGAACGGCTACCCACTCCAGTATTCTGGCCTGGAGAATTCCATGGGCTGTATAGTCCATGGGGTTGCAAAGAATTGGACACGACTGAGCAACTTTCACTTTCATAGTTGCTTTACAATATTGTGTTAATTTCTACTGTAAGCAATCAGCTATGTACCCTGTGTGCATGCTCAGTTGTGTCTGACTCTGTGACCCCATGGACTGTAGCCTGCCAGGCTCCTCTGTCCATGGGATTTTTCCAGGCAAGAGTACTGGAGTGGGTTGCCATTTTCTCCTCCAGGCAATCTTCATGGCCCAGGTATGGAATGCACATCTCCTGTATTAGCAGGCAGATTCTAAACCACTGAGCCACCAAAGAAAAATCAGCTATACATATACATATATTCCCTGTTTTGAATTTCCTTCCTGTTTGTGTCACCACAGAGCATTGAGTAGAATTCCCTGAGTTATACTGTAGCTTCTCATTAGTTACCTATTTCTTGTGTGTGTTAGTTTTTCGGTCAGTCGTGTCCGATTCTGTGACCCCAAGAACTGTAGTTCACTGGGTCCTTCTTCTGTGGAATTCTCCAGGCAAGAATACTGGAGTAGACAGCCCTCTATTCCCTTCTCTGGGGGATCTTCCTGACCCAGGGATCCAACCTGGGGCTCCTGCATTGCAGGTATATTCTTTTTTTTTGGTTTATAAAATGTAATTTTATTTTATGTTACTCTGCTGTTACATGGGGCATAACATTTTCACAAGGCTTTTTTGGGACTACAGTCAATGATTAGCAACATATAATAGTGGTCCAACTCTCTAAATAACAATCACTAGACAAACTGGACACCTTCTCACATGTGCACAAATCTGCATGGAAAAGTACTAATGTTTTAGCCTGGACTGTATGCTTTTTTCCCCCTTTCTAGTGTATTAAGAAATGACATGTACTTTAATTTGCCAAAAGCAATGGCTGTATTCTGGCAGCAACATGCTACTTTTATTACATAGTAAAGTGAATACCAGAACTACAAAGGCAGGAGCTGTAAGTGAATTTTTATTGGGAAGGGAAGTTGTCAACTTAAACAGCAGCAAATGAAGAATGAATAAGGAAACTCCCTGTTGTCACAGATACACAAGACCTCCATCACATATGATACAGGAGGCATTTTAATCTGTGATCCCCCAGCCCCAAAATGTCACATGCTTTTCCATTCAATCTAATATTTCTGAATTCCTACTAAAAAGGAATATATTAAGAGGATGGAAAAGTTGCTTACTGAAAGGAAATCTCTGAAGAAGAGTAAGGGAGGGAATGTAGAAATTAAGAAGTTATATAGAACACTCTTTAAATTGTAATTAGCTATAGTTTCATATCTTCACAGTAATACAAAACACAGTCACTTGCAGAACTGGTTCAGATTACTTAAATACCAGATACATTTTTAGTCTTCTACATAAGTGTTTGGAAGTTACTTGTTTGTTTGAAATGAAGCTATTAATACTTCTCTACAGCAGTAACTGCACACTAGGAAGGCTAAGACAAACACAAATCTAGGAATGGAGTTTTCCCAAAGCTGCAGTGTGAAAAGACTATAAACAGTTGATTCCATACACATGAAGGGGTTTCTTTGCTATAGGAAATCCAAATGGAATAAGGAATGGAGATGAGTAAAAAGGTTTCCAGGGGAAGAAAGATGGCACCCCGTATGCACTCCGTTTTCGGCCCCTTCTGCTGCATCACATTCTTCTCCTGCACTGTCTCATGTCCATAATGGGAGGTTATCTCTCAGCAGCTGCTTGATGAGGGTGCTGTCTTTGTACCAGTCTTCATTCAGTGAGTCGAGTTCTGCAATAGCCTCATCAAAAGCCGTTTTAGCCCGTGTGCAGGGCAGTACTGGGTTACTGAGGAGCTCATAGTAGAGCACAGAAAAGTTAAGAGCCAGCCCCAGCTGGATGGGTGTGTGGGTTGCATCTCTTATTCGCTTATATGGAAAGCCTCTTGGTAAGCTCCTCGGGAATTATCTATCGTTTGCTTCCGATCATCACCACAAGCAACTTCAGCAGGTATCGGAAGTAATCTCCCTTCAAATTTTCAGATAGAAGACCTTACTCTTTGGATTAGTTGCATTGGCTAGTAAATATTTATCCAACAATTCCAGGACCGTGGTGCTGGACCTCAGCTTGGACTCCACTTTCTCCCGGTAGTCCTTGATGAGCTGCAACTTCTTGTCCGAGGTGTTGGTCTTCTGCTCGATGCTGGAGATGACCCTCCAGGCGGACCAGTGGCCCCCGACAGCAGGTTGCGCCCCTCATTGGACAGCTCCGTCGCGGCCTTCATGCCGGTGGCCATGTTGTTGTAGCGCTCGGCCTGCTCAGCCAGCCTGGCCTTCTGGATCAGCTCCGTCTTCTCCATGGGGGCCAGGGGAGCAGACAGCGAGGTCGAGCCTGGACCCCAGGGGCTGGCGGGGGGTGGTGGGGCGCGGTGAGGAGGCCTTCACGTCTCTGAGGCCGCAGCACGAGTCCCACGACTTGGATCCCTCTTCTCTGCAGGCATATTCTTTACTATCTGATCCACCAGCGAAGCCCCTGTATATTTTACACCTGGTATCAATAGTGAATATGTATCAGTTCCAGTCTCTCGACTCGTTCCACCACTACCTACTCCTTTGTCCCCCAGTATCCACACATTTGTTCTCTGTGTCTGTGTCTCTACCTTTCTTTGCAAATAAGACGATCTGTGCCATTTTTCTAGATTTCACATATATGTGTTAATATATGAAATTTGTTTTCCTCTTTCTGACTTACTTCGCTGTGTATGATGGTCTCTAGGTCTATCCCTGTCTCTACAAATGACCCAGTTTTGTTCTTTTTTATGGCTGCGTAATATTCCATTGTATATATGTACCACAGCTTCTTTATCCATTCATCTGTCAATGGACATTTGCTTCCATATCCTCACTATTGTAAATAGGCTGCAGTGAACATTGCGGTCCATATGTCTTTTTGAGTCATGGTTTTCTCTGTACATGTGCCCCATCATGGGATTGCTGGGTCACAGGCATAGATATTTTAAAGTCTGTGTCCAATAACTCCTATTTCTGTAGTCCCTCTAGGTCTGTGTCTACAGCCTATTTTTTTTCTCTTAGCTTGTTTTCTTACTGTGTGCTAGTTATTTCTTGTTATCACAGACTTGATGGATACGAGTTTAAGCAAGCTCCAGGAGTTGGTGATAGATAGGGAAGCCTGGTGCACTGCAGTCCATGGGGTTGCAAAGAGTCAGACACAACTGAGCAACTGAACTGAACTGATTTCTTTTTGAAAAATTGTTTGCTAAAATAACTTGAGGACTTGAATGATATCACCTTCCTCCAGAAGGGATTTATGCTCATTTCTGCTATGTATCTAGGGATACCAACAATTGAAGTTTCCGAATCCAGCTCCAGCCATGGAGAGAGCTTGAAGCTGAACTGAAGTCCCCCTGAGAACAATCTGATATGTTCAGTTTGCCCTAGGGCAGACTTTCCCAGCCCAAGGAGAACTGGCTTCATCAGGTCACCCTCCTATATCCAGTTCATCCCTACTCTGATGAGCTCACACTCCCACTCAGTGGCAGTAAGTCCAGCAATGTGCCACCTGCAATATGCGATGTGCCCTTCAGCCAGTTCCTGTAGAACCAACACATACTCCGAAAGGGGAAGTGGCCCCAGATGCCGCACTTACCTCTCTGGGCTTCTGCTCTCTGTCCTAGGTCTTCTCCCAGTAACTCATCATGATCTTGTTAACTTACTACCAACAGCTAACAGTGCCTTTGAGAGCAGTTTTTTTTTGTGTTTGTTTTTTCTGTTAATACCTTTATTGAGATACAATTCACATGTAATACAATTCACCCATTTAAAGTATACGATTCAGTGGTTTTTACTATATTCATAGAATTATGCAACTATTACCACAATCAATTTTAGAACATTTTCACCACCTCAGAAAGAAGCCCTGTATCCTTTCTCGCCTACCAATTCCCTTGATCCTAAGCATCCATTAATCTACTTCTGTCTCTATGAAATGCTTATTATGACATTTCATATAAGTGGAATCACATAATACCAGATCTTTTGTCTCTAGCTTCATAGCGTGCTTATAAAGTTCATCCACGTTGCAGCATCTATCAGTCTTTGATTCCTTGTTGTGGCCAAATGAGAGTACATGGTGTGGAAATGCTACATTCTGTTTATACATTCTTGATGGACATTTGGGTCATATTCACCTTTTGGCTGCTATGAATAATGTTGCTAAGGACATTCATCTTGGCGACTTTGTGTGGACATACCTTCTCACTTCTTTGGGGAGTGGAAATCGCTGGGTCACGTGGTGACCTGGTGCTTAACTTTCTGAGGGACTGTCATGCTTTCCAAGTAGCTGTACCACGTTACATTCTTGCCAGCAGTGCATCAGGTTTCTGATATGAGAGAAGTTTGCTTTGCTAAGATTTTTGTCTATCTTTCATGTTTGTTCTCAGCTGGATTGTTCTTCTAAATTACTGACTCTCCTTTACCAAGAGCAGAAGCCCTCTTAGGACTTTCAGCAGAGTGACTCCAGTCACCAGTGTTTATTCTTTAACATTTCACATCAGATATTTCTAGTAGGCAGGGGTTGTACCTGAGTATATCCTTGATGGAAAGAGAGAGAGGAGCATTCAGTATGCTGGTTTAAGAGTTTGGGGTAACTTTGGACCACAGGCACCCTTCACTTGTAGCCCTTTGGTTTAGAAACTAGCTCAAGTAAGAAATTTTATTCTTTTCTTTTTTTAAAAAAAGTTCTTAATACTATGGATTCCGTGGGGTCCTTTCAAAATGAATTGTGTCTTTATGGATACATTTCTACTGAAGTCATAAAAATGTATTTAAAATATCTTCTAAAAAATACCAAGCCCTAAAACATATTTTAGATTTTGACTTCCCAACTCAGGCTATTTGGAAAATAACTGAAAAATCTTTATGTGACTGAAAGAAGCTTTTTCAAGCTCCCCTTCATTACCTGAATAATTCATTAAAAATGCATCAACAGATTTTTACTGCTTTCCTGGGCTAGGCTCTGAATATTAGGAGTTTGTACTTTTAGCCTCAGAGAATTTATAATCTAGCTAAAACCAGAGAGGTGAAAACCATCTACAATGATAAATATGCATAGGGTCATGTAATGAAATGTACATATATTATAGAGCCTAACAGCAAGAGAGAACATTTATGAGTTATTCTGTTTCACTGATTATTTATCAGAAACCCTCATGGCAATTCCTAGTTGTTGATTACCTTGGATTCCTTCTGGGAAAATCAAAAGTAACTATGTAATGTAAGTGGTTTCTATTTATTAACAGTCACTGGGACCTATGAACTAGAAGTAATATAAAATGCTAGACAAGGGGACAGACACGGGACAGCCTGCTTGGGCATGAATTCTTATGTGGGTGTCTTCACTGGATGACTCTTGTTAAGTCACTGGGCCTCCCTAGCTCTCTGTTCACTCTTCTATAAAATAAGGATGAGTTTATAACATGCTTGTTTATGTTCCTAGTTTATAACATGCTTGTGCAGAACAAATGAGTTGAGATCAATCAAGCACTGAGGGGACTTCCCTGGTGGTCCCGTGGGTAAAAATCCACCTTGCAATGCAGGAATCGTGGGTTTGATCCCTGGTCAGAAAACTAAGATCCCACATGCCTCGGAGCAACTAAACCTTCATACCATAACTGGGAGTCCGTGTACCACAATGAAAATCCAGCATGCTGCAACTAAGACCCCAGGCAGCCAAATCGAGAAACACAAAAACTTTTTTTTTTAAATAATGCACTAAGAACCAATTCTGGGACATGGTAAGGCTCTCAAGCTTAAGTTCTTATTTTTCTTAATGTGAAATCATCGTTAATCATTTACTTGGGGGAACTGAGGTATAAACAGGAAAATACTTTGTGAATTATTAGCAGCAACATACACACAAATGGAGAAGGAAATGGCAGCCCACTCCACTATGCTTGCCTGGAGAATTTCATGGACAGAGGAGCCTGGTGGTCTATAGTCCATGGGGGTCACAAAGAGTCGGACACGACTGAGGGACTAACACATACTCATGAAAAAGGAAAGGGGAAAATCCATTTTGCTCCCAGCCAAGAGGCACTTAAACCAGTATCCTTCTGGCCCCCACTCACATGTGAGGTATAGAAAAGCAGTTTCCATTTTCTCCTTACAAAATTTGTTTGATTTTTCTTACACTCAAGGCTGAAAGAATCGGCTGGTGGCATTTCTTACTGAAAGCAGTTTTACCAAAAGCCTTTTTACTTTGTGTCCAGCCTTAGTGAAGAGGGTCAGCTGTGTCCGCATCACCAGAACTCTTCTTGGTCATAAGCTGTACTCGCACCAGCTCAATCCTCAGTCCTCTCCTCCTACACCTAACTGCAACATTTAACTCTACTTATTGCATTCATCTCACTACATTTATTAAATAGCCTGGGATAGTATTGATATTTATCAATTACTGGAGAAGGAAATAGCAACCCACTCCGGTTTTCTCTCCCAGAAAATCCCATGAATGGAGGGGCCTGGTCAGCTGCAATCTGTGACTCACCTCTGACACACTGAGTGACTGAGTACTATGTACCCCCATAGTCCATCTTGTTAAAATGTGTGTGCTGTGCTTAGTCCCTCAGTCGTGTCCGACTCTATGACCCTATGGACCGTTAGGCTGTCAGGCTCCTCGGTCCATGGATTCTCCAAGCAAGAATACTGGAGTGAGTTGCCATGCCCTCCTCCAGGGAATCTCCCCAACCCAGGGATCAAACCCAGGTCTCGAACATTGTAGGCAGATTCTTTATTGTCTGAGCCCCCAGGGGAGCCCGAGGATACTGCAGTGGATAGCCTATCCCTTCTCTAGGGGAACTTTCCAACCCAGGAATCAAACCAGGGTCTCCTTAAATTGGTCTAAAATGGACATTAATAAATTACTTTTTCTAATTTTATTTTTTCATTAAAATTTTTTTTTCTTACTTTCCCTAAAGTCCCATTCATCAGGTGACTTTTCTTCTGCCTCGACTTTGATCTTGATATTTCTAAACATTTCGTCCTCAGGTTTTTTATTTGCCCTCACTTTCTTCCTAAGAAATCATATCCATGTCAAGGATTTCCTTCCCCACTTCTCTGTATATTTTGTTCAGAATTTCCTCCCAAGTCCAAACTTCCATCCAGCTTCCCACTGGACTGTTCCCCATGGGGTATCATACAAGCTCCTCAAATTCAGCATGTCTAAAGTGACTAAGACTCTTCCTCTCCAAACTGTATTTCCCTGGAAATATCTTTATTATCCTTTATGGACTGAATCACTCAAGTGGGAAACTCCAGCGTTCACCTCCTATACAGCTGCAGCCCCACTGCCAGTAGCTCAGTTCAGAGTCTCATCATTCCTCAGCTGAAGTATTGCAGCAGTCACTTGTCTGGCCTCCAGTTTTTATTTTTGTTTATTTTTAATTTTTAAAAACATTTTTATTTCTTTCTTTATTTGGGTGTCTGGTGGCGGGATGAGGGCGCCTTCCCTGCACACGGGTCAGGCGGCTGCATCCCACACCCAGGGTCGGGTAACCTTGCCCTCACCCTGACCCCCCAACTCCCACCCAGCTCCAGAGACTGTGCCATCCTGGGGGCTCCCCTGTCACTCAAATCCCCTAATCACCCTGTTGGAAGGTGCAGTCTGTTTCCCGCTAGGACTCCACAGGGCCAGGCAGGCCCTCTTAGGGTGGACTCAGAAGCCAAACTGTTGACATCAAAATCATGTCTCCATCCTCCTAGCTGATTCTAGGTCTCCCATCACTTCTCTAGGCCTCACTTTCCTTATCTGTGAAATGGGCACAAAATTGTTACCACTCCCCCATCTCTTCTCCCCTCCCCCTGTTCTCCCTCCTCCTCCCTTACATCCTCCCCCTCCTTTTCCTCCCTCTCCCCCTCCTTCCACATCTCCTTCCCCACCTTCCCCTCCTCCTCCTGAATTTCCCCCACTTTAGCCCCCAGGAGGCTCCCTCCACAGCTCTTCATCTAGGCAGCTGACGTGTGGTCTCTGGGTAGATATGCAGGGAGTTTGGGTTCAGGCTGGCAGCTTTCAGCTCTAAGCCTGGGCCCTGATGAAGAAGGGAATGTTAATCATTAATATAATTTCTTCCCAGAGAAGCATAAGATTTTACCGCTGGAAGCAGCCTTAGAGAATCGTGATAACCCACAAGTTACAACTGTGGAAACAGCGGGCTCTTGCTGTCCCTAAAGTCACAGGGCTGGTCAGCTAGTTGCTGACAGTCCCACCACCCCAAGCCCTTCTCCTAAACCCTTTTTAAGCTTTTAAGTTTGTAAATGCATCTCCTAGACAAATGAGAGTAGCCCAGCCTTGCAGTTTCACTCTGGGTGGATAGACCTCTTCCCCCGGTGAGCTAAGGAAAACTGAGAGGGAATAAACCAACTCTAACAATAATAACCATTATTGCCCTAGTGCTTCCACCACCGCTTCTGTCTGTATCCTGCACTTTCTGCACTTTTTCTAACCTCTTAAGAACTGGCAAATGAAGAGAAGCCAATTTCAGCAGAAAGGATCTCCCAGGGAAACTCAGAGATGCTCAGGCTTCAGACAGTGGGGTCTGGAAGTAGTGCCTGGGCTGCTGGGAGACCCAGAGCCCCACGGTGATGCCGCAGGCGCCTGGCACAATCTGGAGCCTGATGAAAATGGGCAGTGACTGTATGGACTTGTCTTTGCCGGTCACTGCCAGAAAACTCTGTCTCCATTAAGTCACTGGGTCTCTGAGTTCTGTACCTGGATGCCCAGCCTCACGTGACTCGAGGACAGGGTACTCACATTTGGTGACCTGTTCCCCCACTCCCCAACTCTGGGCCTGGACAGATCTGGGGGTGTCCAGACCTGATAAA
The DNA here is from genome assembly GCA_006410935.1 of Redunca redunca. Taxonomy (NCBI): domain Eukaryota; kingdom Metazoa; phylum Chordata; class Mammalia; order Artiodactyla; family Bovidae; genus Redunca; species Redunca redunca. Next base: position 653,163 of record SJYQ01001490.1, read on the forward strand.
TAGCTCCAGGGGAATGGCCAGCCTTGCTCTGAAGCCTGGGCGACTGGGAGACAGAAAGGTCTTTTGTTAAGGCTTTTAGAGGGAAGAAGTTTGGGGATGGGATGTTAAGCAAGGAAGGGCTGAGGGAGTTGTGCATCAGACAGACACGTGGGGAAGCTCGGTGGGGAGAAGGTGGGTGGGAGGAAGATGGTTCAGGATCCTTGTGGTCCCTGAGTTTTCTGATCAGGGGATCCTCAGATGGCAGTCCTTGATTCCAGGACCTCTTCCTGAAGCTGATAATGAATATGGTGCCAGAAACTTAGTGGCTCTGAGTTAGGGTGTAGGGGGGCACATGAGGATGATCATTCATCCCCAAAACTTGCAGCACACATCTCCTGTCTCCTGGAAATCAGATGCAGGGCTGGACCAGGAGGCAGGAGGAGCAGCCCCCACCCCCACCCCTGTCCTGGGCCACTGCAGACTGCCGCCTGGGGCCCCAAGGTCATGTTGCTGACAGAGCCACCTGTTTCAAGGATGAGAGGGAGGAAGAACCCCCGTTCCTTGCTGTCCTTGTCTCCACTTTCCTTGCTCTGATGACCTTGAAGAGCCTTCTGTTCCTTCTGTCCCAGTTCGGTTTCCATGGGAACCGGAGTGGCAGCATCATCATTCTGCTGAGGTGAGATGCCCCCAGGATGCCGTGAATACCCAGGAGAAAATGATCAGAGAAGAATATACCATCTCAGAAATTACCCTGCAGGGCACTTCCTAATATTCTGCTTCCGACATCTCCTGGGTTAGGTCTTTCGTTTTGTGTCCTCAAGTTCAGGGAGCCCGCCGGGAATGGGCATTTCGTCCAGATCTTTGGTCCTTAGCATCTGTTCTGCTCCTGGTTGGTGTGATAATCACTTACTCTGTGAATTCCTGGGTGAGAATCATGAGAAGATGAAGTCATTTGATATCCTCTCAATAAATCCAAGGGCTTCCCAGGTGGCACATTGTTAAAGAATCTGCCTGCCAATGCAGGAGGCGTGGGTTTGATTCCTGAGTCAGGAAGATCCACCGGAGAAGGAAATGGCAACCCACTCCAGTATTCTTGCCTGCAAAACCCCCATGGACAGAGGAGCCTAGTGGGCTACAGTCCATGGGGTCACAAAGAGTGGGACACAACTGAGTGACTGAGCACCACGAATAAATTCAGACAACCACATGTGGCGCCTTAAGCCCTGTTCTCTCCCCAGATTTGCCCTCTGGCTAAGTGATTCCTGACAGTCATGAGCGGCTGTAGATATATTTTACTTGAACTTCTCAAAAAAAGCTAGTGGTATGTTTAAGAGTGGTCACTTACAGTCAAATTGATTGACAGGCACTGGACTTTCTGGAATGAGCCACGGGCTGCTCAGCCGGTCCCTAGACAATGGGACAGATTCAGAATGAGCCATCTCCTAACCATGCTTCTTGCAGAGTAGTTGAGAGCACAGATTCTGGAGCCTATCTGCCTGAATTCAAATCGTGGCTCCGCCACTTAAGAGCTGGTGAACCTGGTCAGGGCACCTAGCCTGTCTGATTCTCAGTGTCCTCATCCATAAAATGGGATGATGATGGTTTCTATCTTGTAAGTGACCATATTTAAAGAATACACACAAAATGCTCAAAACAGTACCTGTACATGGCAAGTCTTAGCCATCTTATTATTATCATAATTATCCTACTTTATTCATTCTGAGATGCATTTTTTCCCATTTTTATATCTCTGAAGTCTAAAGGGTTTTTTTTTTTTTTTTTTTTNTTTTTTTTTTTTTTTTCCTGTTTTCTGGGAACACAAAATATTGTATACCTATAATGGATTGTGTTTCAGATTCAATTAAATTTATTATAATCGTTTTTAAGATCTCATCTCTAGCACAGTGTCTGGTCAATATTGAAGATACCATATACTTTTGCAAAGACTAAATAAATTCTCTCTAGGTCTTTTCTTCCTGGAGTCCTAGTAAGAAAGGCTTGCCATTGTGACCGTCAGTGTGGGCCCAACTCAGGCCGACAGATAGCACTGATATTAGAGGTGCATCATCCCCTTTCCTACTCCTTGACCCTCAGGACAGACATTCCAGCTGGTTCTGCAGTGTTGGGGAGATAAGGAATCTCAGTCTGCACCATCTGACAACCAGAGGGAGTTCTGTGTCTGTGTTAGAGTTCTTCAGGTAAACAGAACCAACAGGATGTGTGCTTAGGTTTATTTTAAAGAATTGCTCATGGGATTACCTGGCTGTCGAATCCAAAATCTGCAGAGTAGATTAGCAGGCTGGAGCCCCAGGAAGAAGACAATATTCCTGTTCAAGTTTGCTGCAGAATTCCTTGCTTGGGAAAGGTCAGTCTTGCTCTGTTCAGTGCTTCAGCTGACTGGAGAGGCCCACCCATGTTAAAAAGGGTAATCTGCTTTGCTCAAAGCCATGATTTATGGGACTTCCCTGGTGGGCCAGTGGTTAAGACTGTTCTGCCACTGCAAGGGACATACGTTCGATCCCTGGTTAGGAAATTAAGATCCCACATGCAGTATAGCTCAGCTGAAAAAACACAGCAACAACCAAACACCAAAGTCTGCTGATTTAAATGTTAATTTCATCAAAAACAGCCTCACAGAAACATCCAGAATAATGTTTGACCCAATATCTGGGTGCCTTAGCCCAACCAAGTTGATATATAAATTCACCATTGCATAGACTTATGGGGGAGATTTCTAGAGTGAAGGGCCTGCGTTTGTTAAAGACCATCCTTTCCATGGAGAGATCATGCCTCCTCCCTTGCGAGTTCCTGATGGGCTCAGATTTCACAACAGTCTCTTCTGTAATCTCCACAACAATCCTGCACAGTAGGCAGGAATAACTTCATTTTTCAAATGAAAAAGAATCTGAGGCTAAGTGTCTTAGTAGATACCTCTGGGATACTAGAAGAAAGAATACTGCCTCATTCAAGCCAGGTTTCCCTGACTCTGGCTCTTGCTTGTCAAAGGTACTAGTAGTGTTTACTGCTTGCTATTACATTATTATATTAAACACCAATGCTTACTTTGTTTCAGACACTGTTATAAGCACTTTACATATATTAACTTTCTAAATTAACTCAATTTCCTAATCTGCTCCTAGAAATCCGAAGATGGATGTGACAAACAAGTCATCTGGAGGTGAGAAATGCCTGCTGTCAGCATGGCCTAGGCATGGCCAGGGGAGGGCTCTTTGCTTCCTGGGGCTAGTTATCTCTCTCCCTCCTGCCAAGCTTCTTTCCTGCTATTTTCACTGAGCAACTGATTAATGCCTGTGCAGGGCAGGCATGCCCACTGCATGGTGTTCTCACCTCGTCACTTCTTTGCACCTTCTAATGGCTTCTGAGATTAGTTCCTATCTTAGTTTGCCACATTTAATGAGGAGTGGGGATGTTGACAGGAACCAGGGATGCTGTCAACATCCCTGGCTCTCCAAGGTCCACCATCCTGCTCTCTAGTTCTGCAATTTTTTTTTTTTTTTGGCTGTGTTGTATGGCCTGTGGGATCTTAGTTTCCTGACCAGGGATTGAACCCATGCCCTTGGCAGTGAAAGTGTGGAATCCTAACCACTGGACCACTAGGGAATTTCTGCACGTCTTAATTGCCAGTAGCTTAGCCCTACCATCCTTCCGAGAAATGAGGACCTTGTTTGCAGGACCTCCATCTCTGAGCATCACTTAAGGGCTGGAGTCCTGTTGTGCATAGGGGAGCTGTGAGGTGTTCTCCTTACCTTGACTTCTGTTTGGGTTCATTTCTGCCATAAAACCCCTTTATCTTTCACGTCAGACCAGAGTTTTGTGTTGAGGGAATCACAATAAAGGAGAGGAAATGCTGCCTTGATAGACAGGCCAGCTGGTAGATATTCGGCGTGTCCAGAGAACAAAGTCATCATTTGGTGTGAGTGATGAGTGCCACAAAGCCCCTGGCCATTAAGTGGGATGAGGAGGATGGAGGTCTGGTTTGGGGAAAAAGAAAAAGGCAATTGCCCTTCATCTGGGCAATGAAGGATGAACAAGATTTTACAGGGGCGAAGGGAAGGGAGAAGAAGGCAATGGGAAAAATCTGGGAAGAGTCAAATGTCCCGTGAAGAGGGCTTCTCCACTGTACTAAGCATCCTACCCTCCCCTTTTTTTCTGGGGTCCTCTGACGATCCCTTCAGTGGTGGGCGTCCTCTGCTTTTGCTTCTTTGGTTGATGTTTCTCATCAGCATTTAGGCATTAAGCATCAGCATTTAAGCATCAACACTCAGCATTAAGCTGAGTCTCTATTATCTTTAAAACAGCAGCATACAAATCAAAACTCTTAAACTGTCTCCCACCACTCCTTTTCTCTCCAGACACCCACGGCCCTAGTTACCACTTTCATCCAGTAGCTCAAGCCCCCAAAAAGGGAGTCAGTCTTTACATTCCTCACTAGTCTGTCCACTTCTCTCATTCCTTACCAGGTCCTGCCAGTTTAACTCTTAAACACCTGAAGCTGTCCACTTTTTATAGTGATGGTTAATTTTGTGTGTCCACTTGACTAGCTACAGAAAGTCTAGATTAAGCATTGTTGCTGGGTATGAAATTGGCATGTGAACTACCAGACTCCATAAAGTAGACTGCCGTCCCCAACGTGAACGGACATCCTCCAGTCCAGTGAGGGCTTGAATAGAGCAAAAGGCAGAAGCAGGAGGAATCGACCCATTTTTCCTGCCTCACTGATGACCTGGGACCTCCAGCATCATCCTCTCCTGCTCTGGGACTGGGGTTGATGCCACTGGCTCCCTTGGCTTCCCAAACGGTGGACTCAGAATGAATCATAGTGATATCACCAGCAGATGGCAGCTCATGGGGCTGCTTAGCCTTCATAATCACATGCACCAATCACACACACGCACACACGCACACACACACACACACACACACACACACACATCCCCTGCGGGGTCTATTCCTCTGGAGAGCCCTGACTAATACAGATGTGGGTACTGACAGTGGTGGTAAAGAAGCAGTTTGAAAGATGAGTTTTCTGAATTGGTTGTGGGTTTCTGGAATTGATTCTCTAATTTGATTAGAATTTAAAATGCTAATAACTCTATTTCCAGAAGTAGAGAGACAGTATCATGGTATGAACTGTTTACACAGATGTGCAAAGTGTCTGCATTGGATACTCCTAGTCACTGGCTCAGACCATGAAGAATCCACCTGCAATGAGGGAGACCTGGGTTGGGAAGATCCCCTGGAGAAGGGGATGACAACCCACTCCAGTATTCTTGCCTGGAGTATCCCCATGGAGAGTCCATGGGGTCACAAAGGGTCAGACACAACTGAGCGAATAAGCATAGCACAGCCAAGTAAGATAGAGGATGCTGGGTGACTGTCTGTGACACTTTTGAACATTTTTGGAAAACATTTCTGGAAATGAATATAATAACCTCATCTGGCTGCTCTTAACATCACTGCACAAAGAAGAGAAAGAAAAGGATGAGCTCAGGGCCTTGAATTCCCAGCTTCAGAGCCACAGGTAAACCTGAGAGTGTGTATGTGTGCGCTGATGAGACCCTCAGCTCCTGGAGCTGCAGGGCAGAGACAGCTGGGAGTCCAATTCAGATCTCATTCTGCTGACTTACTCCCTAAGCTGAAATCCCAGCCTCCTGGGAGTGTCTGGGGTCGAGGTAAGGGCGTTTGTCGGGGAAGAATAGGATTGGGAATTGGAATGGAGGAGGTCTTCGTGAAGCCGGGACTTCAGGTCATCTTTACCAGTGAAAGAGAACGCCACACCACCAGCGGCAGTAGAATCCTCATCCCCAGAGTGTCAGTCTTTCTACCCCTATCTGAGGGGAGTCATCCTGCATTGCTTGGAGGAAGTGTGATGGCCTCCCCTGAGGCATTTGTCTTGCAAGACAATATGATTCTCTTCCTGCAACCCAGCCCTGCCGCATATACACACAACACACAAAGTATGTTGCATTAATATATTTACAATATATTGTATATAGGTGTATATATGTGCATATGCTCGGTAGCTGAGTCCTGTCCAACTCTGCAGCCCCATGGACTGTAACACACCAGGCTCCTCTGCCCATGAGATTTTTCCAGGCAAGAGTGCTGGAATGGGATGCCACTTCCTACTCCAGGGGATCTTCCCGACCCAGGGGTCGAAACTGTGTCTCTTGCATCTCCTGTATTAACAGGCGGATTCTTTACCACTCGTGCCACCTGGGAAGCCCCGTGTGTGTGTGTGTGTGTGTGTGTGTGTGTGTGTGTACACACGCCTTGTGCATTCGCCCTCTGGCTGCCCTGTCCAAGTGGTAGGGTAGTGGACCCCTCCCCTCCAAGATCAACTGATGGCGGTGGCTGAACAAGCAAGGAGGTCAGAGGGACCCAGTGTGGCTCTGAGCATGGCTGGCCTGTGAATTAATCTGAAAGGTGGAAAGTGAGCCCTCCCTCGGACCTATCGCCCTGTGCACAGGAGCAAAGGGAACCTGAACCCTGTCTACCAGGAGGAGTCCCTGCCTGGCTGCCCTATGCCAGAATGTGGGTATGAAGCACGGCTGGCTTGTATCTCATAACCCCACCCCAAACCCTGAGCAAAGACCTTGCACAGTGTCGGGCATGTGCTCCGTACATCCGAGGAGAATTAGGGAGTGAGGAAAAGGCTGAGATCAGTTGCCAAGAAGGAGGAAGCAGGCAGGGAGGTGGTAGGCCGTCACAGTCAGGGACAGCCCTGCTCAGAGAGACAGCCATGAAACAAGGCCCTCAGGTGCAGAAGCCAAAGGTACCTTGGCCCAAGAGGTTCTTGGAAGGCCAGTTATTGGGTGGAGAACACTGGGATGGGGAAGTAAAGGAAGAGGAAAGAGAAGAGAGTGAGTGAACGGTGCGGGAGGCTAGGGCGGGAGGCTAGCTCAAGGGAGGGAGAACCGGAGGGGACAGGAGGGTGGACGAAGAAGGTTCCCTTCTCTGCAGCTGGCCTGTGATCCAGGGAGAGGAGCCAATCTTTACAGAGATGCCACTTTGAATGAGGCCCTTCCCAGGAAATCTCATAGAATTCTGTGACATTCCAGGAGGTGGTTATCGCTGTTCTCCAGCAGGGAAAGAGATGTGGAGGCTTAATCTGGATGAAAAGGCTTTTCTCTTCCCAGGATGGTGTGCACACTCCAAGTTCAGACAGAGATGCTTCCTGCATTCGCACCTCCTGCTCCTCGACTGTGTGGCATTTACAGATAATGGTGAGGTATTAATGCAACCACAGGATATTAATGTTCATGCATGGCTTTTTTTCTATTTATAGCTCTCACTGGAATCAGTAAGGCAATGCTTATTATAATCAACTCAGAGGTCAGGAAGGAAAAAGTGAGCCAAAGAATTATGGCTGCGGATCATGGAGGGGTGTATGTTTAGCGGATCTGTGTTGTAAATGGTGAGTGAAAAAGTCACCGTTGTGGACTTGAAAAAATATCCACAACCTAAGAGTTGAGAATTATGTTTTACTCGGTGGGGAATTTTTAGGACTTTAAGCCTGGGAGACAACATCTCAAGTGACCCACTCCGAGGAGAGGAGGAGAGGAGCCAGTTGATATAAAAGTTTTGCAACAAAAGGCAGGTAATCTGAACAACAAAAGATTATTGTTAATTAAAGAAAACCAGATAACCCAAGGTAAGGAATTTAGCGTTTTTCTATGTATGGGAAGATGCAAGAGTCTGAGCTCCTGAAATTGTTCCCTTGATACGCACCTCATCTATCTGGGCCCAGTATCCTGTGTTTTCACACCCGGAGTTCCTCAGCGCTCGCCGTTGGGAGTGGCTGAAGTCTGATGGCCACTAGATGGCAGGTATTCATCTTCCTCCTAAGTTCCCTTGGGGCTCACCAGCTCACTTTCTGTGGTGGCTGCAATCACTGTGACTGTGACATCCTTGTTCAGGATATGGCGGGAAATATTCCATTCCTCCCTGCCTATTGGGATTTTTTTCTAAAATATGCCTGAAGGATTTTGCTACAGAAATTTGAAGCACATATGTTATAGAAATGGTAGAAATGGAAGTGTAATGATGGGTGGTCACCCTGGAAACGAAAAGCGTGACTCATGACACATGAAGACCATCTTTAACTGAATAAAACAAATAAAATGGAACTGTTTGGGACAGTTCATTGAATTGCAACCAAGGGAGCTTCGGGTTTACCTTCCAGAGCAGGCTATTCTAGGTATAATTTAAGTTAAGTCACTAAGTCGTGTCTGACTCTTTGCGACCCCATAGACTGTAGCGTACCAGGCTTCTCTGTCCATGGGATTTTCCAGGCAACAGTATTGGAGTGGATTGCCATTTCCTTCTCCAGGGGATCTTCCCAACCCAGGGCTCGAACCCAGGTCTCCCGCATTGTAGACAGACGCTTTACCGTCTGAGGTATAGTGATTATAACTTAAGAGATGGGGTAAAATGAGGGGCAGTAATGTAGGAATCAAATTTTAGATGATGTATTGAACAAGTTCTCCGCCCCTAGTTAATTTCTTAGGTTTTCTTCCCTGAGGTCTCAGACTGCAAGAGAAGCCCATTGTTTCATTCAGTGCACCTTTCTGCCCACCAGCTATTTCAAAGAATTCAAGGATCTTTTCTCCAGTTGATGTGAAAAATGCAAATCTGTAGGGAGAATATGGAAATTCACTCTTTTAAGCTAGCTACATGTCAGACATCACAATAGAAAGCACAGAGGTGACATGGAGCTTAAAAGGATGCTTCAAAAATGAAAATAGGGCATTTAAATGGGCAGTGGAAATCAAAAGAAGTTGCAAAGCTGTAGTGTGAAAAAGAAGTAATTAGGAGAGAAATTCAGAGCAATCTAGATCATGTGACACACAAGAAAGAAAGAATAACAGGCCAGATTCAGAGGGAAAAGAAGAGGTTATCAGCTTTGCAAATACATCATTTGTACCATTTTCCTAGATTCCACATATATGTGTTAATATGCAATATTTGTTTTTCTCTTTCTGCCTTACTTCACCTGTGTGACAGTCTCTAGATCCATACATGTCTCTGCAAATGGCATAATTTTATTCCTTTTTAATAGCTGAGTAATATTCCACTGTATATATGTGTCACATCTATATCCAAGCCTCTGAAAAAAAGAGGGAAAATAATAGGAGTTTTGGAACAAAGGGCCGGTAGTCAAGAACATCAAAAGATTACCATTAATCAAAGAAACCGGATATGTCAAGTTAGGAAATTTAGCATTTTTCTATATATGGGAAGATGTAAGAGTCTCTCTCTGGGTGTGTGCATGCACGCTTAGGTGTGTCCAACTCTTTGTGACCCCATGAACTGTAGCCCTTCAGTCTTCCCTGTCCATGGGAGCTTCCATACAAGAATACTGAAATGGGTTGCCATTTCCTATTCCAGGGGATCTTCCTGACCCAGGGATCGAACTCGCATCACTTGAGTTTCCTGCATTGGCAGACAGATTCTTTACACTAGTGCCACCTGGGATTGGATCATCTGAGTCTAGGCCCACCGAAATCATTCCTTCGATACGCACCTCACCTATCTGGGGCCAATATTCTGAGTTTCCTCAGGGTTCACCAGCGCACACAGATGACTGTGGTATCCTTGTTTACTGCTATGGCAGGAAATATTTCATTTCTCAGTCCCATCTAAAACCATTTGGCATGGACCCAATGTGCTCATGAACGTTTAGATAAGACTGAACTTCAAGGACCTTCTGGTATGAACCAAATGGCTCATGGGGATTTTTGACAGGATGCAAAGTCTGCAAGGGGCCTCAAGGAGCAGGCTTCCACTTGCTTTTCTACCTCTTCTTGCTTCAAGGACAATCTCATCGGTGAACCCAGCTCCAACTCCCACATTTATGTTGACAGAATCTACTGTTCTGTCCTCTGGGCTCCAAATGTATATGTTCAAATGGCTAATTTTGAGTGTCCTCAAACATGCCTTGAACTTCCCTGTAGCTCAAACGCTAAAGAATGTGCCTGCAATGCAGGAAACCAGGGTTCGATCCCTGGGTTGGGAAGATCCTCTGGAGAAGGGAATGGCAATCCACTCCAGTACTGGAGAATTCCACGACAGAGAAGCCTAGCGGGCTATAGTTCATGGGGTTGCAAAGAATTGGACACAGCTGAGTGAATAACACACACAAATATGCCTCAAAAAAGGCAAAGGCACAAATGTAGTGGTTTGGGCTGAAACTAAACTCCTATTCATCTGTCCCTTTCCACCACTACCCAGGTTAGTTGACTCTGAAAGCCAGAGGCCTGGGGCTCCTCCCTAACCTCCTGCTGCCCAGGGTCCCAGCCTTCTGTTCACTATTCCTCTTGTATTTTCTCAAGTCTCCTTACATTGTTTCAGATCCTCTACTGCCTTGTTAGTTCAAGTCGCCATCATTTCTCATCCCACTGGCTTCCTAATACATCCTCTTGCTACTGTCTCCACTCTTGATCAAGAGTAATTATTCTAAAACTGATCATCTTTCGATAGTGTTGTTACAGAGTCCAAGTTCATTCTGCTCACTGCTCAACAATGAATTGGAGACGAGGTGTTGAGGCGAGGAATATGACTTTATTCGGAGAGCCAGCTGACTGAGAAGATGGCAGACAAATGTCTCAAAATAACCATCTTATTGGGGTCTCAACCAGTTTCTTTTGAAGATCAGAGATGGGAGGAAATGAGGAAACAAAGCAAAAAGGCCATTATTCTTGCAAATATCTCCTAGAGATAGGTAGGGCCTGGTGTGCAACAGTCCATGGAGCTGCAAAGAGTCAGATACAACTTGGCAACTGAATAACAACAACAATATCTCCTAGAATGACAAGCCTCAGGTAGGAGACGTGTTCATTTCTTTCTTCCTGCCATCTGCAGGTGGACAGGGTTTGAACAAACGTGCTTTAGTTTAACAGTCAGGCAGAGGGGCAGGGTCCTATGAGGCAGGCCATTATAACAGTTCAGTTCAGTCGCTTAGTCATCTCCAACCCTTTATGACCTCATGGACTACAGCACGCCAGGCCTCCTGAAAACCACCAACCCCCAGAGCTTACTCAAACTCATGTCCATCGAGTCGGTAATGCCATCCAACCATCTCATCCTCTGTCATCCCCTTCTCTTCCCTTCTTCAAGCTTTCCCAGCATCAGGGTCTTTTCTAATCAGTCAGTTCTTCGCATCAGGTGGCCAAAGTATTGGAGCTTCAGCTTCAAATTCAGTCCTTCCAATGAATATTCAGGACTGATTTCCTATAGGATTGACTGATTGGCTCTCCTTGCAGTCCAAGTTCTCCTTGAGAAGACTCTCAAGAGTATTCTCCACCACCACTGTTCAAGAACATCAATTCTTCGGTATTCAGCTTTCTTTATGGTCCAACTCTCACATCCATACATGACTACTGGAAAAACCATAGCTTGACTAGACGGATCTTTGTTGGCAAAGTAATGTCTTTGCTTTTTAATATGCTGTCTAGGTTGGTCGTAACTTTTCTTTCAAAGAGCAAGTGTCTTTTAATTTCATGGCTGCAATCACCATCTACAGTGATTTTGGAGCCCCCCCAAATAAAGTCTGTCACTGTTTCCATCGTTTCCCCATCTATTTGCCATGAAGTGATGGGACCGGATGCCATGATCTTTGTTTTCTGAATGTTGAGTTTTAAGCCAACTTTTTCACTCTCCTCTTTCACTTTCATCAAGAGCCTCTTTAGTTCTTCTTCACTTTCTGCCATAAGTGTGGTGTCATCTACATATCTGAGGTTATTGATATTTCTCCTGATAATCTTGATTCCAGCTTGTTCTTCATCTAGCCCAGCGTTTCTCATGATGTATTCTGCATATAAGTTAAATAAACAGGGTGACAATATACAGCCTTTAATGTACTCCTTTCCCAATTTGGAAACAGTCTGTTGTTCCACGTCTAGTTCTAACTGTTGCTTCTTGACCTGCATACAGATTTCTCAGGAGGCAGGTCAGGTGGTCTGGTATTCCCATCTCTTTAAGAATTTTCCACAGTTTGTTGTGATCCACACAGTCAAAGAATTCGGCATAGCCAATAAAGCAGAAATTGATGTGTTTCTGGAACTCTCTTGCTTTTTTGATGATCCAATGGATGTTGGCAATTTGATCTCTGGTTCCTCTGTCTTTTCTAATCCAGCTTGAACATCTGGAAGTTCTCAGTTCACATACTGTTGAAGCCTCACTTGGAGAATTTTGAGCATTATTCTGTTAGCGTGTGAAATGAGCACAATTGTGTAGTAGTTTGGACATTCTTTGGCATTGGAATGAAAACTGACCTTTTCCAGTCCTGTGGCCACTGCTGAGTTTTCCTAATTTACTGGCATATTGAGTGCAGCACTTTCACAGCATCATCTTTTAGGATTTGAAATAGCTCAACTGGAATTGCATAACGTCCACTAGCTTTGTTCATAGTGGTGTTTCCTAAGGCCCACTTGACTTTGCATTCCAGGACGTCTGGCTCTAGGTAAGGGATCACACCATGGTGGTTATCTGGGTCATGAAGATCTTTTTTGTATAGTTCTGTGTATTCTTGCCACCTCTTCTTAATATCTTCTGCTTCTGTTAGGTCCATGCCATTTCTGTCCTTTATTGTGCCTGTCTTTGCATGAAATATTCCCTTGGTATCTCTAATTTTTTAAAGAGATCTCTGGTCTTTCCCATTCTACTGTTTTCCTCTATTTCTTTGCACTGACTATGTATGGTTATACTAACAACAGCAACAAAAGCAAGTCAAAGAAACAGTTCCAACTGTTTGGAGTCAGAATTGGCTTTTCCCTGCAACACTGTTATCTGCATCACCATGGTAGCCTTGTTCAGCCCAGATCCTGCCACCCTCCAGCTGCCGACTCCCAGCACCTTCCCTCTGCCCCCAGACAGTGCCTCCCACCTTCCCTTTAGGTCTTCCAGAACATTTTTCTCTCTTCACAGTGTGAGTCTTCCTCAAAGTAATCCTGCCCCCGAGGGCTTTTCTTCCCTGACTCTTCCTGATTAAGTCCTTCTCATGCTGCAGATCTCAGCTCAAATGCTGCTTCTGCCAACCAGAGAAGATCCCCTGATATGTTTTTTTATGATTTGATTGCAACATATACACAGGACAGACAAAAAATTCACAGTTTGTGTGAACTCATTGGATGAGTGCCTGTCTCTCCGCTGGAATGGAAGCTCCTTGAAGACAAAAGTTGTGTCTCTTTTGCACAATGTGGAGACTCCAGTCTTGAGTGCTGTGCTGGGTCCACGGTGTCCTCACTGCCTGGTATGGGTGCTCAGTGGAGTTAGCACAAGGCTGGGTGTGTGAGTGAGAGGACTGGCTCCCTCTGTGGCCTTGAGGTTCCTGTTGGGAAACACTGCCTCCCTCTGGCCATCCTCAGGGATGTGAAGGAGAGAGGCTGCAAGGCAGGGAGCAGGGTGGCCAGAGCTTTTCCTGGTCTGTAGAGGAAAGGCTGTGATTCCTGTTTTCACCTGTAGAATCAAAAACAACCTAGAAACTGTGCTCACAATCATAACATCAGAAAAAGAGGTGCATGGGTCCAGTCCATGCCTGTGTGTTAGCCTGGAGGAAGCCAAGAAAAATCCCAGTACTCAGACTTGTTCCTTATAGAATAAACTGAAGACAGTGGCCATGATCTGAAAGTGATCGGTGTGGAGGGTGTGAAGGTTTGGCCTGGAATGCCTTTTAATAGCACATTCTACATGTGCTAAATCATTGATATTCATTTGATGGCAAGTCACTAATTTTATAGCCAACACCTGCATTTGGAGTCTTTTGATAATTTTTTCATGAACGTGTTCATGTATTTCACAGCATCCTTTCCTCTAGTCACCAACATGGGCATTTCTGTGTCTATAAAACAGATTTGAGATGAATGGTCAGTGAGATGAATCTGAGAGCAACTTCCACTTAACTTGGCTGTGGGTTTCTAGAGGGCAGGAGCCATGGCTCACTCAGCTATTTCCCCAGTTCCTGGCAGGATGCTCAGAACAGAGGAGGAGCTCATAGGAGAAAGTGATTATGAATTGTGTCTGGCCTGAAAGGATGCCTAGAAAGACTTCTGAGGACTTCCGAATTCCACTCATATAGAAGCATCTCCTAAACCCTTTCATCTGTAAAGGTTTCAGTTTAGTTGCTGTTTTAAATGCAAAGTCATCGGGATCATCACAAGCAGAGAAGGAAGTAAGCTTAACCTGGGGGCTAATATCCTTGGTGGAGCCTTTAGAGAAACCTAGGGAGCAA
>SJYQ01001493.1:0-63854 GCA_006410935.1 Redunca redunca
TTTTTGAGGAATTTGTGAGGGAGAAAGTAATCTCCTGGTCCTATTCCTCCGCCATCTTCTCCCCCCTCTCGGACCCTTTATTTTAAAGTGATATTCATTTTAAAGTACTATATTTAAAAATATTATATTTTAGAACATGGGCAAAACAACATAAAAATTTGCTAATTAAAGCAATATGTCTCTCAAATTTTTTGTAATTTTCCACATAACAAATTATTGCTGTTTTAGATAAATTTTTACCTGCTCCTGTGTCTTCAATTTTAATGTCTTATTTTTTTGAGTGATAAAAAAATCAATTATAACTGTACTTTATACAAATGTGAATAAATCATTCACAGACTCAAAAATCATAACAGGATATCATCTGTTCTGAAACGCCCATCAGAATTTCTTTACAGAGCCTGTGCTCTGCAGCAAGAGAAGCCACTCCAAGGAGAAGCCCACACACTACAGCTAGAGAGTGGCCCCCACTCTGAGCAACTAGAGAAAAGTCTGAGCAGCAGTGAGACCCAGCACTGCCAAAAATAAATACACAAATAAATAAAAATTTAAAGAAATAGCAAATAGCTCTTTTGTGGCTTATGCAGTTTCATTGCATCTACTCAAACAACTCTCTCTCTACACCACTGATTAAAATAGGCTACAATATTTGTCACAATTGGCCAATTCTCTCAACTGCCTAGATTCCACAATCTGATATTTACTATACTTTTTTCTTCTCATATTCATATTTCAGTGCTGTATGTGGCCTACTTATTTGGTCCCACAGTTTGAAAAGTTCTACTTAAATTCTTTGTATTTAATAATATTGGCACAAAAATTCTTTTTCCAATAGCGTCCAGCTAGAAATTTCTTTATTTTTAAATTTTGTTATTAAAAATTTTTTTTTTTGGTGTCCCTCCCAAAGGAGTTGGTCTATCCCTTGTTTCCTAAAACTCCATTGCAATTAAAAATATACACTGTGACAAAGAGTGATGTCTTTTCATATATGGAGATTTTCAACTAACTTCAAAAATCATTCTTCTCAGACTATACTGCTTCTTTTGAAAATTTCTAAACTAAATTAAAACTATAAATCTCAGTCTTCAATAGCAATGCTACTATCTTGCCTTTCAAACCTGATACAAATAGAATATTCAAATTAGCTTATCTAATACTCACATATTAGAATTTAAAATGGATCCATTTATCCACTTCCAGTTCTTCTCTGATAATGTAAAGTTTAATCCAATCCAAAACATAATTTCTTCTTCGTATATCAGGTTTTGTATGAGTCTCTGTAAATGAAACAGAAGAAATGACTGAATATTGAATCTGTTTATCTATTGCTGGTTTGCATTCTTCTATTCATCTTCTGAAACCCAGTTCAAGTATCACTTCCTCTATGAAGCCTTTCCTGACACCCCAATGGAGTTAATTATTCCTTACTTGTGATATTTCTATTCTGTTCATTTATACATCCAAATATTTATGTTTATATTTTTGTATTCATTAAATAATATTTATTTTGCTTATATGTCCATTTAGTCTCTCAGATTGTGAGCTCCTTGAAGTCAAGGTTAATACTTTCATCTGCATAGAACCCTCAAGACTAGAGCACAAAAACTTGATATGGTTAGAAGCCAATGCCGAGTTTTATTGAAGTATTTTACTTATTAATAATTATTTACCAATTCTTCATGATCTTGAATAAGCAGTAGACTGGATTCTCTTGTGTAACAGTCAGCTAGACTGTCATTCCAAGGTTTGGAAGTTTCAGTAAAATATAAGCATTTATCTCGGATTTGTTGCCAGTGCCTTGGACATCTTAACAGAACTGGTCTCTCTAAAGTAACAAAGAAGAGGGAAAATAAAAATAAAGTAAGAAAGAGGAAGAAAAGAAATGAATGTTATATTTCTAACCTGTCCGCATCCCACTAACACTAACCACACATACACAGTTCAGTTCAGTCACTCAGTAGTGTTCAACATTTTGTGACCCCATGGACTGCAGCACCCCAGGCCTCCCTGTCCATCAACAACTCCTGGAGTTTACTCAAACTCATGCCCATTGAGTCGGTGATGCCATTCAACCGTCTCATCCTTTGTCGTTCTCTTCTTCTCTGGCCTTCAAACTTTCCAGCATCAGGGTCTTTTCAAATGAGTCAGCTCTTTGCATCCGGTGGACAAAGTATTGAAGTTTCAGCTTCAACATCAGTCCTTTCAATGAATATTCAGGATTGATTTCCTTTAGGATGGACTGGTTGGATCTCATACAAGTTATTATAAGTTCAGGAAAGCCTTTGATCATCCTTGTGAGAACAATTCATGAATTTAATATAACTGAGGGTTTTGAGGCCACTGTTCATTCTGCTATTAAAATTTGAAAATTAGTGACCAGCTAAAACACTGACAGACAGAATAACTTGTTCAAGTCCACACAAGCAGGTGGTGATAGAGACAAAACTCTTTTTGAGATTCCTTAAATTCCTTATCATTGCTTTTCCTACTCCATGGACAACTATATCAAACACTCTTTAAAAAAAGTCTACTTGAAACAACATGTAAAATGTAAAGCAAATAATAATTCGTACCCACAATTAATGGCAAATATCATGGAGAGAAATTATTAGAAAGTTTCTAACTGCTAAATTATATATTTGCCTAATAATGAGATCTACTAGATAGCATTTTTTAGAGGGATATTCTCATTTTCTTGAAAGTTCTCTTCTGTACAAATGTATATAATAAATGATCACATTTTGCTATAGTCTCTCAACAATAGAGTATTAACACACACTGCTTAGTAAGTATAAAGACAAGATCAATATCTTAATGATTAATACAATAAATTAAAGAATCCATTACGTGTTTGCATTCTATTCATTAGCTTTAGTCAAAGGTTAGCTGCTTGACATATTAAAATCACCAAATATCTCACTTAATGTATATTTTACTTTATAGCTTAGATTTTGACTAATAATTATTGACTCTCCTAGCCTGAGTACTCATAAGGCAGTATTATCTGGCAGTTAAGGTCATAGGCTCTGACGATAGACCACTGAAGTACAATTTTCAGTGTCACCCCTTAGCACATGCATGACCCCAAATGAGTTGCTTAACCTTTCCATGCCTCAGCTTTGTCAAACATAAAATCAGAGTGATAAAACTAATCCTAACATATGGGTTGTAATGAGCCTTAACAAAAATAATACAATGATAATTATCAAATTTTAGCTGTTATTCTTAGAAAATTCAAGCCACAAAATATACCTGTTGCTTCCTTCCTGTTCTCTTGAGCATTCATGCTGGTTTTTTCTATTGATGTGTTTTGTCTTATGACTGTCACTGGTAAATAAAGAAACACCATTAAGAAGATAAAATGCTGAAAGGTGCAATGAAATAGATATGCTATATTTATCACTTCAGGAAACTGTTGTCTTAGTACTATCTCAACAAGCTTGAAATGAACAGAAGATAAGAGCAATAGCAGTTTAGTAACAGTGGGTCTGCTTAGAAAACAACATAAACAAACACATAAGTAAACACAGAGAAACACTGAGTTACTTGCATCTATTATATAAGTAATCTGGAGAAGGGAATGGTAACCCATTCCAGTATTCTTGCCTGGAGAATCCCATGAACAGAGGAGCCTGGAGGGCTATGGTCCCTAAGATCTCAAAGAGTCAGACATGACTGAAGTGACTTAGCATGCACACACCCACTATATAAGTAAACTCCCAGGTGTTACTTAAATTCTTAAATAGCTTACACTCCTGTCTACATGTTCCATTTTCAGAATGAGTATAATCGTGTCTGTCCTATGGGAGACATTGCCTAGGACAATCTAGAATTTAGTAGGCATCTAAGAAACTGTAGGGATGTCCCAGGAAGTCCAGTGGTTAAGACTTCGCCTTCCAATACAGAGGATGCTGGTTTGATTCCTGGTGGGGGAGCTAAGATCCCACATGCCTTGGGACCAAAAAACAAACAACAACAACAAAAAAAAACCCAGAACATAAAAACAGAGAAGCAGTATTGTAACAAATTCAATAGACTTTAAAAATGGTCCACATTAAAAAAAAAACAAAACTCTAAGCAATTGTAAACTTACTTTCTTTGTTATTATCAAGCTTTTATCATAATTGCAATTTTTAAAAAAGTTCTTGGAGCACATGCAAATCCCCTATGAAGATTCTCAGAACAATTGGAAAGAGAAATATGAAAGCCTAGGGTTTGCAAAGTGGATATAGGCTGGGCACTATTAGAGCACTGTTTCATAACTGTTTTTATTTCATCAGTCTTCTGCTAAGTTTGGGGTGGCCAAAGATGTTTAACATACTTTAATATTTATGGCAGAAGGAGAATAAGTAGAACAAGAAATAAATGATCTTGCATCACTTACCTGAAATAGTCCACCCAGTCACAGTCAAGGCAAGAAGTATAATCACAGCACAACCAAATTTCAGGGCAAAGTTATGCCAATGTGAACCCTGATAAAGATCTGAGACATTAAGAAAACATGCTTAGTTAACTTAGTTGAGTTCATCTGGTACAAAAAGCAAAGGCTGTTTGGATCACATAAGAAAGAGCTAGATTCAGGTTGGGGGTTAGGGGCAGGAAAGAACATTTATCAGTTATCTTAAAGTAGGGTCCTAAGGATTTCCCTGGTGGTCCAGTGGTTAAGAATCTTCCTGCTAATGCAGGGGACACAGGTTTAATCCCTGATCCAGGAAGACCCCACCTGCCGTGGCAGGGTAACTAAGACTGTGGGCCACAAGTATTGAAACTCAAGCACCCTAGAGACTGTGCTCCACAACAAGAGAAGCCACTGCAATGAGAAGCAACTAAAGAGTTGCTCACTACAACTAGAGAAAGCCCACGCAGCAACAAAGATCCAGCACAGCCAAAAATAAATACAATTAATTAATTGGTTAAAATAAATGTTCCAGAGTGACCTGCAAGTCCATTTATTTCTACTTTAGTTTTTTACACTCCCCCAGGCAACTGAGTTGTGTGAGCCAGTTTTCAGCCAACTACTACCGATCTCTCCTGTTAGGACGTTGACATTTGTATAACAGTTAGCCCTTTCTAAAACATCCTTGTAGAGATGGAATTTAAGATAGCTAAATGTGATAAAAGATTAAGGTAGGAAACAGAATGTATTAAATTTTAGATAGTGACACCTGGATAATCATGTGGAGAAGACAGAGAAAAGATAACACCTAGAGGCGCTCCAAGGTCCTGGGTGTAATCTGAAAATGAGAGAAACCACACTGGAGAATATTGACCTAGAACTTCTACTGTGATCCTATGTGACACAGAGCAGCTAAACTTAGTGAGCCTGAGACTTAGTCTTAGGTGAACTTTCCTGACAGCTGTATGGTATTTTACCTTTCTGTCTCTTTTCTTCCTTATTCTTTCCTGCCTTGAAATTTTGAAACATAGAGAAAGTTTCATATAGTCACTATCTTATTTATTACTGAAGGACAGCAGTGGTTAAGAGCAAAGGCTCTCAAATGTAACAGATCTGTATTTGAGCATGTTACTTTAAGCCTGTAACATTCATAAAATACTAACTTCCTCACTTGTGAAACATAATAGTTACTTTGTGAGGTTTTGGAAAGGGTTATATGAAAAAATTCTTCTTAACATGGAGTCTAGTACATAATAACTGTTCATTTAAAATTTATGGAATTGAGAGGAGGGTCTTATGACTCTTCTGAACTGTTTTTGTGCAACACTTCATGACTTTAGAAATAACGAACTTACAACAAATGAAGATGCCAGGTAAATTTTTAGTTCAGTTCAGTCGCTCAGTCGTGTCTGACTCTCTGCGAACCTCAGGACACCAGGCCTTCCTGTCCATCACCAACTCCTGGAGTTTACCCAGACTCGTGTCCATTGAGTTGGTGATGCTATCCAACCATCTCATCCTGTCATCCCCTTCTCTTTTAGTCATCTGGAAATACCCACACAGGGCTATTTTTTGTTTGAATATAAACAATATGCCAAGAACTTCCCTGGTGTTGTGGTGGATAAGAATCTGCCTGCTAATGTAGGGGAGTCAGGTTCAATCCCTGGTCTGGGAAGATTCTGCCACAATTACTGAGTCCATGCTCTAGAGCCCACAAGCCCCAGCTGCTGAGACCACATTCTGCAACTACTGAAGCCATGCTTCGTAACATTGAGAAGCCCTGGACTGCCACGAAGACCCAGTGCAGCCATAAATAAATAAATACATAAATACATAAAATTAAAAAAAATAATAAACAGTATGCCAAATCATCTCACTCCATTGCTCTAAACCTTTCCTCGGCCTTCTCTCAAGATTTAAGACTGTATATCTGTAAAAGAGTCTACAAATTCCTGTTCAATCCATTTCCCATTACATCTCTGACTTTATCTCCTGCTGCTTTCAACACAGACATGCTTCATCATTTCACACCCAACCTATGTGCTCCTCCTACAAAAGGACAGGAACGTTCTCATCCCAGGGGACTTGCACTTGCCCTGGTCCATCTTCAAAAAGCTCTTCTCCAAAGAAACATATCTTTGTCCTTTAATTCTTTCAGGTCTTGGCTCAGATGTCATCTTGCGGGGCAGGCCTTCTTCTACTTGATATCATACTCTCTCTGAAGTTAACTCTCAATTCCATCACAAATAAAAAAACAGTTTCTCAGGACTTTCCTAGTGGTCCAGTGGTTAAGAATCCACCTGCCAAAGCAGGGGACAGGGATTCTATCTCTGATCTGGGAAGATTCCACATGCTGTGGAATGACTAAGTAGTGCACATCTGGTACCAAGTCTGAGCTCTGCAACAAGAAAAGCCACCACAATGAGAAGCCTGTGTACTACAGCTAGTGAGGAGCCCTTGAATAGTTCACAACTCGATTAAGTTCACAGGCAGCAGCAAAGTCCCAGTGCAGCCATAAATAAATAAATAAAGGATAAAAAAAGCAGAGAGGTGAATATAAGAGAGTAAAAAATATAGATAAAATTTTCTCTTGCGTTTAATATTATCTAACCCATATACATGTATATACTTATTTATTTATTTGTATGTCTTCCTAGCAGTATAAAATAAACACACAAAAAAGAAAATATTTTTCCACCAGTTTTTTCACTTGTCCTAACCTCAGCACCAGGGCATGCCTGGCACAGGTGCTTATTTTCGGATGAATAGGTAGACTCTAGAGGCATTTTGTGAACACTTATCTATTTTTTTAAGAAATCAAGTGCTGGGCCATAAACTAAATAGGTCACAACTCACATCTCTGGTTTACCTGAATGCCTTTGATATAATCACTGTTCTACAGTTCCCACAATGGCACCCTACTCCAGTGTTCTTGCCTGGAGAATCCCAGGGATGGGGGGAGCCTGGTGGGCTGCAGTCCATGGGGTCGCCAAGAGTCAGACACGACTGAGCGACTTCACTTTCCCTTTTCACTTTCATGCATTGGAGGAGGAGATGGCACCCCACTCCAGCGTTCTTGCCTGGAGAATCCCAGGGCCGGGGGAGCCTGGTGGGCTGCCGTCTCTGGGGTCGCACAGAGTCGGACACGACTGCAGCGACTCAGCAGCAGCAGCAGCACAGTTCCCACAGCCTGAACAGTTCAGCCAAAGAGCTCAGGGGTAGTTTCACAATAATTGTAAAAACAGGTCAACCTGTGGAGAAAGAATGTCACCTGCCATTTCAATAAGCAAGAGATGTTGTGACCATAAAGCCATCAGCCAGGGCAGCTGCCCCAATGTTGAATCCCGAGTGGAATTCAGAGGGAAGAAAAACAGGATAGTAGTGCTAGATAGTTAAAATGTGTGTCACGGGAATGATGTCAGTAAGCCCAGGCTCTTGCATCTTCTCACACATAAGAAAACACTAAAATCATTAACTCGATATGTCTGTTTTTGTGATTAGCAGTTATTTTTTGGTAGTCAACTATATATATTTTTTATTTGCAGCAAAAACTCCTATATGTCCTGGCTTCTCCCTTACCATTTGGGAACAGTTCCTCAGAGTTATCTAAGAGGCTGCCTTCCCAGCTATGGTCCTCGGTAAAACCACCAAATACAAAACTCTCAACTTGTAGGTTATACATTTTTTGCAGTCAAGTGTTTTGTAACCACATATTTTGTTCTGACTTTATTCTGCTTTATTTTTCAGATTTAATTTTATAATGACATTTTGAGGAATAATTATTATGAGCAGAACAGACACGTTTTCTGACCCCATTGATTTGGGATCTTAGATCATAGCTTTTGAGGAAAATCTTGCTTTTTCTCTATTCATCCTGCCACATCTCCTTTCAACACCAGCCTCCTTTCTCTCCATTTCTGCTAGATTTGACCAGGGAACAGAAAGCTTTGCTATTTCCCACCAAAAAATAACTATAGCTTGACCAAACTGTCACTGTAGTTATCAAAATTCTCCAATTTTCCATAACCCCCATTTGAAGGGTATTGTGAAACTATTTGCTAACCCTAAGACTTTTCAGTCTCCAATTTAGAATGTTGATAACTGAATAGTTTGAAATTATCCCACGTCTTCCTGAAAGGATGCAGCACACCTGCTAAGCACACAATGGAATCAGTATCAGGTGGGATAAAAATTGCAATATTAGTTTGGTTTGACATCAGAAGGCAGTACTATATTATGATAATTTTATACATTTTTCTACTTAGTTTCTAGTTTCTTTTCAGCCATAGAATCCATCACCTGTTACCTCATATTAGAATCCTCATCTCCTTCACTCAGAATACTAGCTCCTCTGACACACAGAAAATTGCCAAGTTCAACAAATATCAAATAGGTTTATCAGGGATATTCTCCTGTGTCTTGTGGCCTATCTCCTTCTAAACTGATACATTTTTCAATTTAAAAATAATCAGATTGTGAGTATATTCACATCTTCGATCTTGAATATAATTTTCTTTTGGAACAGTTTTTCCTTCCCTTTGAAAAGTGGAGGATGTTCATCATTAACATCTTTAACACATTGTGTTAATTAATTAGCAAAGTGTTAATCATTAACACTTTGTATTCTGAAAGGAATGCTATGGGTGCAAATGTATTGGAACTTAATCACAGTATTTTACAGAGAGATTTGAAATAAAGTAGGTTACTATTACAACAAGATAGCAGAATATTTCTAAAAACATTTCTTTGTTAAAAAACAAAAACAAAAAAAGGGACTTCCTGGCTGGTGCAGTGATTAAGACTCCGTGCTTCCACTGCAGGGAGCACGGGTTTCATCCTTGGTTGGGGAACAAAGATCCTGCACCCCACATGGGATGGCAAAAAATAAAACAAATACTGGATGCTTGGGGCTGGTTCACTGAGACGACCCAGAGGGATGGTACAGGGCGAGATGAGGGAGGAGGGTTCAGGATGGGGAACACGTGTATACCTGTGGTGGATTCATGTTTATGTATGGCAAAACCAATACATATTGTAAAGTAAAATAAAGTAAAATTTAAAAAATAAAGTAAGTAAATTTATATTAAAAAATCCCCAAAACAAAAATAGAAAAACTGCTTTTATTTCCAAATAAAATAAAAATACTCCTTTGTTTATACTTGTAAAATATTTATTCAGGTTCTTTTAGCTAAGGCTCAGTAACAGGAATGATGTTCACTTTTCACAAAAGTATCTTCATAAAAAGAAATCTAAAGGTATGTACTTTTGTTCCACACCTGTGATTACCTACAGACAGGCCATGCTATATCAACTTAATACATGACTACTGCTCATCTTCAAAGTCATGATTTAAAGCCACAAATTTACAGGAACATCTAACTATTGGAAGATATACAAATGCCAAAAGGAAAATTAAAGCCACTTACTCTGAAGACGAGATGGACGTGATGACCTTTCAATGCCAGAATCCCTGGGTAGGTTTAAATCAGCATATACCACCTGACTCTCCATTGCAAACAGAAGAATGTGGAACTATACTTATATAAAAGGAAAAACTCCAACTTCTGTGAGGCAAGATCAGCTGAAGGAAGGGACCAATTTAAAAGGTTTTGCCGTCTCTCTTACAATCAGCACCTAACCACAGTGGTTATTGTGGGTTTTGTCTATAAATTAGTGAGGGAGTCCACTTACTGGGTGTCCAGTGTACTTAGACATGTAATATTAGGTTGGCCAAAAAGTTTGTTCAAGTTTTCCACATGAAAAACTCCAAAGGAACTTTTTCACTATTATTTTCAATATCTACTTTGTTTAGTTAATTGGCCTATTGTTTGACAATATTCTGGAAAGATTGTTTGTTGTCTTTGTAAGTATCTTTTTTCAACAACTTTTTCTGTGCCAGGACCAGAGTGAAGGAAATAAAATACTCTGATTTGGCTCAAAACACACACACACACATACACACAAGAATCAAGATAAACCATATTTAATGCCAGGTTGTAAAAAGTAAACACTAACACACACACAAAACTGTAGGACACTTTTCTAAAGCGCTCAAATCTTCCTGAAATATTTGTGCTCCTGCCAAGAGCTGCAAAATGTGGGAAAAGGAGCTGTAAATGTGGAAAATGTCACTGAGTAATACAACAGAGAAAGCAAAGAGCCAAAGATCCAGACTATTCTTAGCTTAAAAGAATGCTTTCAGTGCACTGAAGTTTAACTTCAAGTTAGGAAGCGTGACTATGACCATGAGGAATCCACAAATGGCCATGTTAAAAACAATTGACTGAGGAAAGAGTATTCTCTTCAACCAGAAGCTTGCAAAATTATGAGAGCTGCAAAAGTACAAACCAGCCAGAAATATAAACCAAAGGAGACTTTTCACTTGTGCATATGCAGTGCAAAACATATTGATGGATGTTTTCATTTGTTACAACCATCTTGACAGCCATCTTATAGGACAGAAGACACTTACTATGCAATCACTATTGTATACTTATAAAATGGACTTCCCAGGTGGCTCAGTGGTAAAGAAGCCGCCGGCCAAAGCAGGAGATGCAGGAGACCGGGGTTCGATCCCTGGGACAAGAAGAGCCCTGGAGAAGGAAATGGCTACTCACTCCATTATTCTTGTCTGGACCACCCCATGGACCAGAGGAACCTGGCAGGCTACAGTCCATTGGATCACAAAATGTCAGACACAACTGAGTGACTAACATACCTCAACATAATAAAGACCATTATGAAAAGCCCACGGCACAATCAGTGGTGAAAAGAGAAATAAGAGCTTTTCTTCTGAGGTCAAGAATAAGCAAGGATATCTGTTCTCACCACTCCTATTCAACACTGGTATGGAAGTTCTAGCCAAACCAATTAGACACGGAAAAGAAGTGAAGTCATCCAAGTTGAAAAAAAAGAAGCAAAATTACATCTGTTCAGAGAAGACCTTATGTGTAGAAAATCATCAAGACTCCAGACTCACACACTCACAAACTATTAGACTAATAAATGAATTTGTCTAAGTTTCAGAATAAAAAGTCAACACACCAAAATCAATTGCTACACACTGATTAATGATTTGGAAAGAAAATGAAATTCGTTGGCAACAGTATCAAAAAGAATAAAATACTTCAGAAAAAAACCTAATTAAAACTTGTACTGAAAACTGTAGAATATTGCTGAAAGAAATTTAAAAAGACATAACTAAATGAAGAGACATCCCATGTTTGTGACTTGGAAGATTAATATTGTTAGCATATGTATAGTAGAACTACCATATGACCCAGCAATTCCAGTCCTGAGTATATGTAACAAAAAAACAAAAACACTAATTTGAAAAGATACATACCCCTCAATGTTTGTAGCAGCATTACTTATACAATTGCCAAGATATGGAATAAACCTATGTCTAGGGCTTCCCAGGTGGTGCCAATTGTAAAGAATCTGCCTGCCAATTCAGAAGACATAACAGATGTGGGTT
Source organism: Redunca redunca (assembly GCA_006410935.1). Classification (NCBI taxonomy): domain Eukaryota; kingdom Metazoa; phylum Chordata; class Mammalia; order Artiodactyla; family Bovidae; genus Redunca; species Redunca redunca. The sequence continues at coordinate 11,874 of SJYQ01001493.1, forward strand.
GGATCCTTAGTTTGGGAAGATTCCCTGGAGAAGGGCATGGCAACCTGCTCCATTCTTCTTCCCTGGAGAATCCCCATGGATAGCAGAGACGGGCGGGCTATAGTCCATGGGGTTGCAGAGAGTAGGACGCAACTGAGCACCCATGCATGCATGCACATAAATAAATGGAGTATTGATTGCTAGAGTGAAACTTGTGTAGTTGCTCCAAAAACCCAAGTGTTTTTTGCTTTGCAGGTTTTTGTTGTTGTTGTTGTTGTCTGGTTGGCTGATTGGTTTTTGTTTTGGGGTTGCTTTTTGTTGTTCAGTTTTTAAAAACCTGAGTTCAATTACTAATAGTTCCTACCAGGGGGCGCTGCTGGCCTTTCTTTTTTATATCCTTAAACCTTCTGTATACTGAAATCAGAAGGCTCAAGTTATTGGTAAATCCTTCAGTCCACATTGTTTCATTTGATCCATTAATATCTGCCTTATCCAGGCATTGGATTTTTTTGAATTTACTGAGGAGCCTGGTGGGCTTCTGTCTCTGGGGTCGCACAGAGTCGGACACGACTGAAGCGACTTAGCAGCAGCAGTAGTAGCAGCATGGATGAGTAAGGAGCAAGACTGACCATCTGTTTCCTACCTCAAAACCCAGGCTCCTTTTGCAACCTACCGAACCACATTTTGCTCCTGTAATACCTACAAAACCAAGTTATACAGAGGAAAAAGTAGCTAAAATAAATTTTGCTCAAGGCTGGCCATTGTACCGCAAACAGTAGCTCTGCTCCTGGGTAGGTAGTTTGTCTAAATTCGAGTGGATGAAAACAATATTTACTGTGTTGCTTCTTGTGCCAGGGTACCTCTGATCAAGATTGATGTATATGTATATGGTGACCTGGACAGCCTTGATATTTTCCTAACTTTGTATACATTTTGTGTTTAGTCATTCAGTCATGTCTGACTCTTTTGTGATGCTATGGACTGCAGCCCGCCAGGCTCTTCTGTCCATGAGGATTCTCCAGGAAAGAACACTGCAGTGGGTTGCCATGCCCTCCTGCAGGGATCTTCTCAACCCAGGGATCTAACCCAAATCTCCTGCATTGAAAGAGGATTCTTTACTGTCTGAGCCACCAAGGAAGCCCATGGATAATGGAGTGGGTAGCCTATCCCTTCTCCAGGGGATCTTCCTGACCCAGAAATCGAACTGGGGTCTCACGCATTGCAGGCAAAGTCTTCACCAGCTGAGCTACCAATGAAGCCCCTTGTTCAAGCTCTGGACAGGTGTTTGCCTGTCAAAAGATACCTTCTCCAGGAGATCTTCCCCACCCAGGGATTGAACTAACAATTTCTGCAGTGGCAGGTGGATTCTTCACCAAAGCGCCACCTGGGAAGCCCAACTTTATAGAAGGATACCACCATCAGATTAATTATATTATTTGCAGCTGAAGATGGAGAAGCTCTATGGTGGTAGTAGTTTAGTTGTTAAGTTAGTCTTAGTTGCAGCATGCAGGGTCTGTTTTTGTGGCATGGCTATTCTCTAGTTGCAGCCTGAGGGTTTAACAGTATGTGGGATGTTAGTTCCCTGAGCAGTGACTGAACCTGCTTTCTCTGGATTGGTAGGTGAATTCTTAACCACTAAATCACTAGGAAAGTCCTAATTATATTTACCCTTCAGCAAGGATAGTTGGATGGATAACAGTTCTGTTTCAAAGGTTACTGTGGTCATAGCAAAGCAAAAGTAGAGATTTCAGCTTCTCTTTTTCTCTTGATGGCTTAGTACTTTAATTTGTTCAGCATTGTCTCCAGTGGTTTCTAAGGTGCCTTTCTCAGACTTACACTTTAAGTTTAAAGGGTTCTGACAGCAAATAATCATTGACCCTTAACTCATGTCACATAGAACACACTAGAGCTCCGTATATGTCGCATGTTTAACTTCCAGTTCTAGTTTAAGGATGAGAGCAGGTTCTTAGGTCACTGAGCTAAAAACATGATAATGCTGACTAAGAGTCAACTCTTAGTTGACTCTTTTAAGTTAAGAGACTCCATTTTAGGTTTACTACATTAGGGTTTACTCTTTATGTTCTATATACTATGGCAAGCTTGGGCTTTCCTGTAGGCTCAGACAGTAAAGAATCGGCCTGCGAGGCAGGAGGCTGGGGTTCAACCCTGGGTCAGGAAGAGCCTCTGGAGAAAGGGATGGCTATCCACTCCAATATTCTTGCCATGAGAATTCCTTGGACAGAGAAGACTGGTGGGCTACTGTCCATGGGGGCGCAAAAAGTCAGACACAACTGAGCAACTAACACTTTCATAATGACATGAATTGGATAGGGATAGAGTAAAGGGACAAAGTAGGTAATTAAATGGTTAATCCCACTGGGGATTGTAAGTAAAAAAGTATGAGAATGGGAAACCCCTGTATGTTAATGATTGCTTAAAAAAGCAGGTTTGCTTAACTACCAAACCAAGCAGGGTTGTTTAGCAACAAAACCTTGCAAAACAGAAGCATGAGACATGTCTGAAAACAATAGAAAAATGACGGCATGAGACCCACATCCTACCTAGTGAGCTCAGTAAGTTAATGGCCCCCAGGACAAGCTCTTTGCACATTGGTATGGGGAGGGAGGTGGGAGGGGGGTTCAGGATTGGGAACTCATATACACCCGTGGTGGATTCATGTTGATGTATGGCAAAACCAATACAGTATTGTAAAGCAAAATAAAGTAAAAAAAAAAAAAAGAAAAGAAACAATAAAATAGAAAGGTGACATTCAAAGTGAAAGACCCTCATGGTACTGAGATGAAACAATTTTTCCATAGTGCCATGACTGTCCTGGCTTAACCATGTAGGGACAAGAAAACTCCGCAGCCTGATGTGAAGGCAGAGCTGACTATGGAAGCTTGACATCTACTCAAGAATGAGGGAAAAAGTGGTATTTTTCCCCTCCCCATTTTTCCTTTGATTATTAATATAAAACTATAGCGCACTAAGTTCTCAGGCACAGCACCCTCTCTTCCATCCACTTGTTAACCTCACAAACCTCCTATGCTAATAAATCACTTCTTATCTATCACTTTGCCTCTCACTGGATTCTTTCTGTGCTGAGACATAAAGAACTAGAGATCTTGAGAATCCCCCAAAACACCACCTAGTAGTTTTAAATCCATCATCACAGAATCACAGAGTATAGTTTCATTGTCTTAAAAAACCCCTGGCCTCCCCCATTCATGCCTCCGAATCTCTCCACCTTGGCCCTTCAGACATGTCTTTTCAACATCTCCATAGTTTTGCCTTTACGTAAGTGTCAAATTGTTGCAATTTTACAGTACGTAGATTTATCAGATTGCCTTCTTTCACTTAATAACCTGCATAAAAGGTTCTTTTTATGTTTTTTTTTTCTTCACTTGAGAACTTTTCTTAAAGTCCCTGAACATTATGGCATTGTTTGGAGAGTCTACAGTGTGTTTAGCCACTTATATATTAACAGGCATCTTGGTTGCTTCCAAGTTTTGGCAATCATAAATACTGCTGCTATAAACACACCTGTGTACGTTTGCATAAACACCAGTTTTCAACTCATTTCTGTAAATGCCCAAAAGTGAGACTCTTGGATCATCTGGCAAGTATATTAATTTCATAAGAAACTGACAAACTGTCTTCTAAAGAGTCAGTTTTTTATTGTCACCACTTGGTGAAACTTCTAAATCAGTTCAAGGATCAAAATAATTCACCAGGAAAAAAATTTTTGTTCATCAAAGACCGATTTCTGCCATTACTGTCTTGTTTTAAGAATCTGTTTGTAAACTCTGTTCCAACTGGACCAATCTCACTGTAGCAGATCCTCAGGGTTGAAATCTTATCACCCCACAAAAGTCCAAAAAAGGGTAAAGTAGACAGATGATGATATATTTGCTGCTGCTGTTGTTTAGTCACTAGTTCAGTCCAGTTCAGTTCAGTCACTCAGTCGTGTCCAACTCTTTGCGACCCCATGAATTGCAGCACGCCAGGCCTCCATGTCCATCACCATCTCCTGGAGTTCACTCAGACTCACGTCAGCTCTTCGCATGAGGTGGCCAAAGTACTGGAGTTGTTTAGTCCCTAAGTCCTGTCCAATTCTTTTGTGACCCCACGGACTGTAGCCCACCAGGCTCCTCTGTTCATGGGATTTCCGCAGCAAGAATACTGGACTTGGTTGCCATTTTCTTCACCAAAGGATCTTCCTGGACTGGGGGTTGAACCTGCCTCTCCTGCATTGTCAGGCAGGTTCTTCATCACAGAGCCACCAGGGAAGCCTGATTATGTATTTAAGATCTTTCAAAAATAAAAATGGAGTAACTATAGTTCACACATACAAAATGGAGCCAGATGGCCTTAGGTGGATGGAGGTAGTTTCAGATGCAATCTTGTATCTGAGAACTTGCAAATGCATCACTGAGAACTTAAACTTTCTGAATTATTTCAAACTCAAGACCATCACAGACATTTTCAAAATAGTATCTGCAGGCAGTGCCAGGTGCAAACATAGTTTCAAAGTGCCTCCCTCCTACACCTGCAAATGTGTAACCATTTTGAACCAAAACAACTCCTGTTTAAACAAGCATTCTTATTTCTTCCCAACTCTAGTCCTAATTCCTGACAATTTATACAAACTTGTAGTTTTTGGCCTTTATAACCTTTCCTCATTTTGTAGCCTCAGAACATATTAGCCTGGGATTTTGACCTGTGTATGGGGAAATAGATGGGGAAACTGTAGAAACAGTGTCAGACTTTATTTTTTTGGGCTCCAAAATCACTGCAGATGGTGACTACAGCCATGAAATTAAAAGACGCTTATTCCTTGGAAGAAAAGTTATGACCAATCTAGATAGTATATTCAAAAGCAGAGACATTACCTTGCTGACTAAGGTCCGTCTAGTCAAGGCTATGGTTTTTCCTGTGGTCATTTATGGATGTGAGAGTTGGACTGGGAAGAAGGCTGAGCACCGAAGAATTGATGCGTTTGAACTGTGGTGTTGGAGAAAACTCTTGAGGGTCCCTTGGACTGCAAGGAGATCCAACCAGTCCATTCTGAAGGAGATCAACCCTGGGATTTCTTTGGAAGGAATGATGCTCAAGCTGAAACTCCAGTACTTTGGCCACCTCATGCGAAGAGTTGATTCATTGGAAAAGACTCTGATGCTGGGAGGGATTGGGGGCGGGAGAAGGGGACGACCCAGGATGAGATGGCTGGATGGCATCATGGACACGATGGACGTGAGTCTGAGTGAACTCCAGGAGATGGTGATGGACAGGGAGGCCTGGTGTGCTGCGATTCATGGGGTCGTAAAGAGTCGGACACAACTGAGTGACTGCACTGAACTGAACTGAACGATCTCCTGAGAACAGTGGTGCTTAGAAGCCACAAATCAACACCTTTTAGAGGAGGTTTGTGTGTGGGTGCCTACACACAACAGGATTTCTGTTCTCAGGGGTCTTGGTTACCACAGGTTGAACCTCAGAGAGACAGAGCCTTGTCCCCATCTCTGCTGGGCCAGGGAGACTCACAGGCTGTGGAGATTTATGCAGACTTTCTCCTGCTGTGCTAGGAAGGGACCCAGCCTGGCAGACAGCCTGAGCAGAGGGCTGTCCTCTTAGATCCACCGTTAGTCCACCAGGTCCCCATCAGGCGTTTGGCAGGTTGGAAAGGAGCCAAAGACCCTTCAATGGCAGCTATCCTGTTTACAAGTGTTCTGACTTTCTTTTCTGCCTCAACATCCTGAGAAATGAAATGCAGGAAGTGGGGCATAACATCTAGGGCAGAGCACAGAAGGTGGAGGGTGGTGGCGAGGGAGCATTATCTAGTATCATCTGGGGTACCATGCTGGGGTCCAGCCCCGGTGGATCCAGGGAATTCGAAGCATGAATGGTGTAGGTGAGGAAAGCTTATTTATTTAGAAATATGATTAGATTAAGAAGAAATAGTGTAGTAGGAAAATTAAGTGGAGACAAGAGGCTGAATAACTTGGTTTATGTGGAAAGCCAATAAAGTTCCAGACAAAGAGCTTGCACCATCTACGTTAGGCCACCGGCGTCCATTTGAGTATCAGAGAGTGCCCCACCTTGGGCTCCCTCTCGCGTGGATCTTAGAAGCCGGGGCAAGTAAGTAGACATGGCAAGCCTCCACACCCCAGATGGGAATTCAGCCTGAAAACAGAGTAAAGAGGAGACACGGGGGAAACCAGTCCAGCAACTGACCCATCCCCTATTCAGAAGGCCTTTTATACTTTTTTTGTACATAGACATCAATGGATAATATAAAATTATGCAGCATCAGCAGCCCTAACTCTTATCAAAACCAGGCTTTCTCTCTGCATACCTAATTGTATATACAAGTCTTAGGTGATTTACATCATCTTCTAGTCAGAGGGCCAGTTAACATTTTACAGCCTTTTTTCTGATAAGGGTTTGTCAACCAGAAGACTTATTTTTGTTGATCTTCTCAAAGTCTGGTGCCACTCTCAGCACTAAATAAAGTTACATTCTTACATAGCAAGGACACGAGAGGAGTGCAGTGATATATAACAAAGAAAAGTAATTAACTCAAAAGGCTAGTGTTGCTAACATCAAAACTACTACATTCCTATTTCTATATCCCTATTACATTGATTAATATCCTTCAGGTGTCTAAAAGATAAAGAATATGGAGGCCTGGCAGCAGTCATTGAGTCAACAGTGAAAACCCATCACCAATATGATTTTTAGCTCTTTTTTAGGAAAGGTGCTGTATCTTTAAGATGCTTTAAGCTTCATGCCTCTCACAGTTGGGGGGCTGTAAACAATTCACAAGTTTGTAAAAGTCCCCAACTGTTAGGCAAGTTAGAGAGCCATCAAAGGGGTTTGAGCTGATGCAGGAGACTGAAGCCCTGAATTAACTTTTTTCCAGAGAATATCAGAAAAGTGAAAAGCACAGTAATAAAGCAGGCAGATTCTGGCTTTGGGGAGTAGACGTTCAGGAAAACTCAGGGGAAACCCCTGAAGCTAGATCACGCCTTTGTGTTTTGTCTGGCTTCCTTCCTCATGACCATTGCCACTGGCGGGATTCCTCACATTGGCTCCCGGCAGTACCATCCGCTGTATGGGTGTAATTTTCCATGCCCTGCATCTGGTGTCTCTCTTAGACCTTGGCAGACGGTTGGGAACTGAATGTGGGAGACAGCCACGGATGGAGAGGGATGTGATCACCCCACAGGGAAGCTGGAGGCGCCAGGAGAGGGCAGCAGTTGCAGCCCTGAGACGCCACATCCCCCTGTTTGGCCACCTCTGGTCCAGAGCAAAGCCATAGTGAAAAAGAAATCGCTACCGAGAGGAGAAGAGAAAGAAGAAACTGCCTTCTTGGTCTCAAGCAGGTTCCAAACTCTCCAGGGCTGTCCCAGTATGGGGTGAACATCTGGCCTGGTTGCGTGATTTGAAAAATATTTGACTTGATTTCTCCCCAGAGAGCTGTGCGTCTAAGCTGCCCTCTTCATAGGAGTTTGCAGAACTTTAGTGGGTGACTGGGAGATTCCTTAGAGTAAGCTCTGAAAGGCTGAGAGAGTGCAGCAGGTGTTCTTAGTGACCTGGTTCAGGGTCTTTCCCCTTTTTATGCCTCCGTCTGCCTCGCTCCCAGGATTGTATCTTAATTGAAAAGTTGAGATCCCTTTGGAACTGGCCTGAATTCCGCTCCTTTCCAGAAACACAAAGATCCCAGTGTTCTTGGGGAGACTTGTCTTTCTGCTTTGACTGAAGAACCTTAAGCTCCTGGTGGCAGAATAAGGGTGTGTTAAAAACAAAAAAAAAGTTCCCTTCCTAGTGTCAAGCAGGTTAAGAGTGTCACCGTTTTCATAATGTATTGCTTTTATTAGCTGAAATTTCAGAAACAAAGACCTGATTGAGAAGAAGAGGCATTTTTTTTGGCTGGATTGTTAGAGCCCCAGTTTGGAGACACAGATGCAGGAAGCTCTGAGTTGTGACTGACACACTTAAAAAAAAAAGGAGGAAGTTTGTTTATTTTTTTAAATGCGAGAAGCTGCGGGTTCATTACAGAAGTTGTTTCTCAATTATTAAAACTTCAGTTGATGAGAAGTGAAGTGTGTTAAGCAAAGATTTGTTGCACGAACACAGGAAAGAGAGGGAGGGAGATCTTTAGGGAGACAATAAGATTCCTCGAGGTACCATCAGGCCACAGAAATTGGCAGGTGTTGCTCTGTCCTTTTGTGTGGCACAATACAAAGATACAAAGAAGTTGATTTCTTGAATTCTGAAATCGGACCCTTGCCTTCCAACTCCATTTTTGTATGCTGACCACTTCATTATAATTATAATGATCACTCTATTATAATTTCAATTTGTCATTACTCTTAGCTCTGTCAGGTTTTCGGTGGTACTATAAACCGTGATCTTTTAAAATGTTCCTGTCTTCACTAGACACCAGAGAAGATATTAACCTTGCCTCAGCCACTCTGGAAAATCCATCCAGACCTCTCCCACACAAGACCCAGGTGCCTGCTTCATCCTCTTCACCAGAATTTGCAGAGATTTTGTTTCTCAGCACCTACCATAGTAGTAACGAGCTGCAGATATTTGCTGACTGGATAAGACGTGATTAGTAATGTAAATAAAACTATGGAAAAAATGAGGCTGCCACTCTGACTAGATACATTACACAGCTGCTACAATAGATAACCTAAATTTTGTTGATAGCACAGTGTATATTTACTTAACACTCATGTAGCTGTGAAATATAGGTGTTTCTAGTTAGAACACAGCTTTCTTCTACATGGAAATTCAGGGACATAGGTTTCTTTTATCTTGAGGCTGTGCTACCTCTAAGGTCTCCTTGTTGTTGTTTTTTTTTTCATGAACAGAGAAAGACAAAGGTTTTTGTGAAGACATGTCTGAGAATGGGTGACCTCAACCTGCAGGGACTTGAAATAGGACTTTGGTTTCTGGCCAGAGATTGAAGTCTGGCCAAGTGCTGAATCCTGGCCATTAGGATTCATTTCCAGAAAATGAATTTCCACAGAAAAACCAAAAATAGTGAAACAAGTGAAACATTTATTAGGAGGGAAAAGAATACACGTGCATGGGCACACACTGGCAAGCCCAGAGCGTCAGGTCCTTGTAGTTCGAGTCACTTTTATGTGATTTTCTTCTGGGTTTCCTTTGGCCTAACATCTTGCTTTGGCTGATTCTGAGTCCATGTTTGGTACATATCCGTGTCCTCCCATGTGTGTACCCACATTTCTTAGCCAAGATGGGTTCTAGTGAAGAGGCCTGTGGACAGGTTGACATTACTCCCTTTTTGATCTACAAAGAGCCTTGCTGCAGGCGTATTCTTGGAAAGGTCCTCTGGACCTTGAGAATGAGAAAAGTGCTATCTCATATCTGGGCAGGGCTCAGCTCCTCCTCCTCTTTATCTTGGGGTGTCTATCCACAGGGGACAAAGTCCAGCTGTACAGCCCCGAGTCCATTTAGCTCCTGCCTCATGTACATTTCCAACAGCACAAGAGATGACTCTAAACATGGCCACCTGATGTGAAGAGTCAAGTCATTGGAAAAGACCTTGATTCTGGGAAAGATTGAAGGCAGGAGGAGAAGGGGATGACAGAGGATGAGATGGTTGGATGACATCACTGATTCAACAGACATGAGTTTGAGCAAGCTCCAGGAGATGGTGAAGGACAGGGAAACCTGGCGTGTTGCAGTCCATGGGGTCACAAAGAGCTGGACATGACTGAGTGACTGAACAACAAAAACATGTACATTTTTGGAAGGTTTGCGCCCAGTAACATAGTGACATGATTGTGTTCAGTTGCTAAGTCACGTCCAACTCTTTGTAACCTCGAGGACTGTAGCACACCAGGTTCCTCTGTCCTCCATTATCCTCCAGAGTTTGCTCAGATTCATGTTCATTGAGTCAGTGATACTATCTGACCATCTTATCCTCTGGCACCCCTTTCCCCTTTTGCCTTCTGAAAAGACCCATCATCAAGGTCTTTTCCAATGAGTCAGTTCTTCACATCAGGTGGCCACAGTATTGTAGCTTCAGCAACAGTCCTTCCAACGAATGTTCAGGACTTATTTCCTTTAGGATTGACTGGTTTGATCTCCTTGCCATCCAAGGGACTCTCAAGAGTCTTATCCAACACCACAGTTCAAATGTATCAGTTCTTTGGTGCTCAGCTTTCTTAATAGTCCAATTCTCACATCCATACATGACTACTGGAAGAAAGATAGCTTTGACTAGATGGACCTTTGTTGGCAAAGTAATGTCTCTGCTTTTTAATATGCTGTCTAGGTTGGTCATAGCTTTTCTTCCAAGGAGGAAGCATCTTTGAATTTCATGGCTGCAGTCACCATCTGCAATGATTTGGAGCCCAAGAAAATAAAGTCTGTCACTGTTTCTATTGTTTCCCATCTATTTGCCATGAAATAATGGGACTGGATGCCATAATCTTAGATTTTTGAGTGTTGAATTTTAAGCCAGCTGTTTCACTCACTTTCATCAAGAGGCTCTTTTGCAATGAGAGGTGGAGTCTAAACTGAGAGGTTGGTAGTTTGCTTTTCAGCCAAATGTTAACAGAAGTTCATTTCAATTCACATTTCCTGCTTTGCAACTATTGAGAAAAGGTACCACCAAATCCCTTTTTTCAAACAGAAACATGACAACAACAGAGGTGTCTTTAAAAATCTTAGAGACAGACCCTACCCATACAGCAAACACGGAGGAGTGGAGATCTGGTAAGGTAAAATTGATAAACTTTGACAAAACAAAACAGGAGTTGGGGAGGGGAGTTCTTATACTACTAATCACTGACAGCATAGTAGAAATTGTGCTTCAGAGGTATCAGTACTTCCCAGTTAACCTCCATAGAAGGAGAAATGTTTTGAGGGACTAGAGGTGGGTGAGAGGGCAGGTGTTTAATTGTTACGTTAGTTATTCTGCTACTGGATATGTTACTTAAATATTACTGCACAGTAAATTATGTTATAGGAGGTTAAGAGAAAAATGGTCTGTGGGTTTTGTTTTCAATTAGTCTTCGTATTTTCTTCAGGTTGCTGGCTACTTGCATTCTGGCAATTCACATTATGATGTTAAATAACAGATGATTATATCCCAGAGTGATGGCAAACAGACACGAACAATTTTGTAATGCATAAACTAATAAAAGTTACCCATACCTCCTATATAGCACAGGGAGCTCTGCTCAATATTATGTAACAACCTGAGTGGGAAAAGAACTTGAAAAAGAATAAACACATGTATATGTTAAAAAAAAAAAATTAACTATGACACCTATGCTGTAGTCTGTTTGAAACTAATAATAATATATTTGGAATCTGTTATTTGTTAGACACAGAGCTACAAAGACAAATTGTATTTAGACTCTGCCTGCAGGGCTTCATCATCTCGGGGACAGACAAATGAGTTACTACTATTTGATGTGATTTGTACTACAAGGTATTTAATAAAACCTAGGGAATTGGTGATGGCTTTACTTGTGAAGTAACTTTTGATCTGGGCTTTGATGAGTAAAAGTCACAATTTTGTGTTCAAAAAAAATCTAAACAAATATATATTTTCTTACCTTTGGGCACAAAAGTGTCCTGAAAAATTTTCTTTTGGAATTAAGGGTAAATGTGATTTTCAGTGATATCATTAAGTGTTTCAGATGAAATCTATTGAGGCTCATTAATGTGTTCAAATGACTTTCCCTTTGTCTCTCCCTCTGGCTTTCTCCAGCTTTCCCAAGTGGTTCAGTTGGTAAAGAATCTGCCTACAATTCAGGAGATGCAGGTTTGATCACTGGGTGGGGAAGATCCTCTGGAGTAGGGCATGGCAACCCACCCCAGTATTCTTGCCTGGAGACTCCCATGGACAGTGGAGCCTGGAGGTCTATAGACCATGTGGTCACAAAGAGTCAGGCATGACTGAAGTGACTGAGCATGCATGCACTATCTCTCTCTTGCTTTATATCTCTCTCTGTCTCATGGGCTCTGGTGTACTTCTGTGTTCTCTCTTTTTTCATTCTCTGGACTTTTGATTATAGCACATCTTCAGCTAAGCTTTATATCATCCTATTTAGAATACATTACCAAAATAGTTTATATAATGTGTCTTACCAGACACATTATATAATGTCTTACCAGAAATTTTCAGAAGTGATCACAAAAATGAAATAAGCATCTTTTAAACATAACCATTTTAGTTAAATTAAGGGATTTCCTGGTGGCTCAGATAGTATAGAGTCTGCCTGCATGTGGGAAACCTAAGTTTGATCCCTGGGTCAGGAAGAATCCCTGGAGAAGGAAATGGCAACCCACCCCAGTATTCTTGTCTGGAAAATCCCCTGGAAGAGGACACTAGTCTCTTTTGTTTATGAGAGTCTAAAGGCAAGGATACTGGAGTGGGTTGCCATGTCCTCCTCCAGGGGATCTTCTGGACCCAGGGATCAAACCCGTGTCTCTAATGTCTCCTGCATTGGTGGGTGGGTTCTTTATTTCTAGTGTAACTTGGGAGCTGAGAATTAATTTCTTATTGTACTCTAAAGAGACTTTGTTTGATAAAATCATGAATAATTATTGACTTTTAAAAAGTTACCTGCAAAAACTGAGAATATTGGTGTATAGATCCTTTGCAATTTAATTTCTATTTTTAAAAATGTTAATCTTTGGTAATTTAAAAGCAGATGTAGAGTTTGAAAGTAGGAATTGGACCTAAATCTATCCACCAGCAAATTCTTTAGATTTTTAGTTTATATTAAATTTGATGATAAAGAGAAAGAACATAGCTTATGCATGTTTGTTCTTCAGTCCAATAGAAAGAATACTTTTTATAGCTTTTACTGAACTTCTATTTTCTGCTAAAAATTTGCATTTCCTCTTTCTTCTTCCATTCTCCCCTGTCTCTGAACTTTACTTTTTATCTGGGACAATAGGATATTGAAGTTCCTGAAACACAGGGCTCATGCTTAATGCTTAATGAAAGCAAAAGTTCTTGCCAAATGTTGATGTTTTACTAGCTAAGCCATGTAGGTGAAACTACTTGAGCAGCGCAAAGGTGAAATCTATTTTCTTTTAAATTTAAACTGTCCCTGTAAGTTAAATAAGTTTTCTAGGACATGAAACTAAAAGTTAAAACCAGTAGACCAGTAATTATGCTCCAATTAATATAAATAAATAAATTTAAAAAGTAAGCATCATTCAGTTCACTTCACAGTTGTGTCCGACTCTTTGTGACCCCATGAATCACAGCATGTCAGACCTCCTTGTCCATCACCAACTCCTGGAGTTCACCCAAACTCATGTGTATTGAGTCAGTGATAGCATCCAGTCATCTAATCCTCTGTCGTCTCCTTCTCCTCCTGCCCCCAATCCCTCCCAGCATCAGGGTCTTTTCCAGTGAGTCAACTCTTTGTATGAGGTGGCCAATGTATTGGAGTTTCAGCCTCAGCATCAGTACTTCCAATGAACACCTGGTCTCCTTTAGGATGGACTGGTTGGATCTCATATATTAATGCGTATATATGGAATCTAGAAAAATGGTACTGATGAATGCATTTGCAGGGCAGGAATGGAGATGCAGGGGAAGGCAAGTAGGACAAACTGAGAGAGTAGCATGGACATATATATACGACCATCTGCAAAATGGGTAGCTAGTGGGAAGCAAGTTGAATATTAAAGTTAGCTTATCTAATGCTCACATATTAGAGTTTAAAAAGGATCCATTTATCCACTTCCAGTTCTTCTCTGATAATGTAAACTTTAACCCAATCCAAAACAGAATTGCTTTTTTGTTTATCAGATTTTGTATGAGTCTCTGTAAATGAAACAGAAGAAATGACTGAATATTGAATCTGTTTATCTGTTGCTGGTTTGTGTTTTTATGCTCATCCTCTGAAACTATCACCTCTTCTATGAAGCCTTTCCTGACTCCCTGTTGGAGTTAATGAATCCTTATTTGTGATATTTCTATTTGCTCATTTATATATTAATATATGCAAATGTTTATGTTTATATTGTTGTATTCATTAAATTATATTTATTTTGTTTTCATGTCTATTTAGTCTGTCAGACTGTGAACTTCTTGAAGTCAAGGTTGATATTTTCATCTGCATAGAACCCTTAAGGCTAAAGTACAAAGATTTTGATGTGGCTAGAAGTCAGTGCTAAGTTGTATTAAAGTATTTTACTTAATTATTTACCAGTTCTTCCTTGTCTTGAATAAGCAGCAGACTGGATTCTCTTGTGGAACAGTCAGCTAGACTGTCATCCCAAGGTTTGGAAGTTTCATGAAAATACAAGCATTTATCTCGGATTTGTTGCCAAGGCATTGGGCATGTTAACGGAACTGGTCTCTCTAAAGTAAGAAAGAAGGGGAGCAATAATGTAAGAAACAGGAAGAAGAAATAAATGTTATGTTTCTAACCTGTCCCCACCCCACTAACACTAATCACGCATGCACTAGTCGTCATAAATTCAGGAAAGACTTTGATCATCGCTGTGAGGACAATTATGTATTTAGAATTTAATATAACTGTGAGGCTTTTGAGACCATTGTTCATTCTGCTACTAAGCTTTGAAAAATAGTGACCAGTTAAAACACTAACAGACAGAATAACTTGTTCAAGTCTACACAAGCAGATGGTGATAGAGACAAAACTCTTTATAGGATTCCTTAAATTCCTCAGCAGTGCTCTTTCTACTCCATGGACAACAATATCAAAATCATCTAAAACATACACTTGAAACAATATACTTGAAAGCAAATAATAATTCATAAGTTAATGGCAAATACCATGGAGAAAAATTATAAAAAATTTCTAATGCTAAATTATATATTTGCTTATTCCATTCAACTCAGTTACTCAGTCGTGTCTGACTCTGTGAACCCATGGATTGCAGCATGGGGCTTCCTTGTCCATCACCAACTCCCAGAGCTAGCTCAAACTCATGTCCATTGAGTCAGTGATGCCATCCAACCATCTCAACCTCTGTCATCCCCTTCTCCTTCTGCCTTCAATCTTTCCCAGGATCAGGGTCTTACTTTGGTCAGGGCTCTGTGATGATCTAGAGGGGTGGGATGGGAGGGTGGGAGGAGGCTCAATAGGGAGGGTATATATGTATATTATAGCTGATTCATGCTGTTGTATAGCAGAAACCAGCACAACATTGTAAAACAACTATCCTTCAATTAGAAATAAATTTTTTTAAGTCATTCTTTTGGTATACACTTCTAGTTTTGACAAATACATATAGTTGTGTAGCCACATCACAATCATTATAAAGAACAGTTCCACCCGCACCCACACCTTTGTAAACATTGCTTTCCTCTCTGACCACCCTTTAATAAAAACTGATCTGTTATCTTTTCTTATACTCTTGCTTTAGAAGAATGTCGAGGGGGTCTGACTTTTTTCACTAAGCATCGTGCGTTTGAAATTCATCCATATGGTACCGTGTTATCAATAGCGTAGTGTTAAGAAGGAGAGATATTATTTACAAGGACTCCTGCAATAGGAAGAATGCTCTAAAAAAGGTTCTCATTTTGTAAATAGGTCAAGAAGTGGGTTGGACACTTGTCGGGGAAGAGAGCATGAAGTGTAAAGAGATGATATCCTGAAGTTAGCACTTCCCACTTTGTGCCGGGGACACAAACTCATGGTCACACACGAGCTATGATGGATTTCACTTCTCTTTTTAGAGCTTGTTTACATTTTCAGGCAAGCCAGAGTTTGGGAATTTTGGGGGGAGAGTGAGCCTCACTAAAATTTAGCAAGCCAAAGAAAAATAAGACATGAGCAATTGTGAATATAAAGTCAAGTTTTTCTTTTCTCCTAGTACCAAGTGGTATTTATTTATCTTTCTATCAGCTGAAGGATATTTGAATGGTTGCCAGTTTTGGTGATGATGAATAAAAAGGTAAAGCGAAAGCCACTCAGTTGTGTCTGACTCTTTGTGACCCCATGGGCTACACAGTCCATCTAATTCTGCAGGCCAGAATACTGGAGTGGGTGGCCTTTCCCTTCTCCAGGGGATCTTTCCAAGCCAGGGATCAAATCCAGGTCTTCCACATTTACAGGTGGATTCTTTACCAGCTGAACCACGAGGGAAGCCCGATAATGAATAAAGTTAATATAAATATTCAAGTCTAGGTTTTTGTGTAAATGGAAGTTTTCATTCCTCTTGCATAGATACCAAGGGATTCTTACACTGCTAGGGCATATGGTAAGGATATGTTCACCACACCTAACTGCCAAGCTGTTTTCCAAAGTGGCTATACAGTTATATTTCCAACAGTTCATGAGAATTCCATTTGTATCTTTTCTGTCACTTAGTTTTGTTATTTTGTTTAACTTGCCACTTTGATGCACATATTGTGGCAGCTCACTGTATTTTACTGTTTCCCTAATGACTAGTTATGTTGGTTTCTTGATTGGTGGCAGCCAGCAGGGAAGTCACAGGAGCTGCCTAGGGCTGCTAGAGTCAGCAGTCACTGGGGTGAAAGGAGGCCCTCGTTCCCAGAAGCCTGCTGGGAACCTGGTGTCACAGGAGTCACTTGGGTCACTGGAGCTGGCAGGCACCGGGGAGAGGGGGACCTTGGTTGGTGAGTCTGCAGGGAGTCACACAGGGCTGCAGGAGTCAGGCGGCTGGGAAAGGCAGATCTGGGATGCGTAGTGAAGGCAGGTGCTGTTTTACTCCCCTCTTCCCATGCAGAATGGGTCTCTCTCTGTGCTAGACTGCCCAGTCCTGAGGGAAGGGTTTTGGGGGCTTGGTCCCCAGGAGTTCACTAGGAGCCAAGTATCACGGGAGCCCCACCTGGAGCTGCTGGAGTTGGCAGGCGCAAGGGGAGACAGGAGCCTGGGCTCCTAGGAGCCCACAGGAAGCCCTGGGTGGAAGCTGTCGAAGGCTGCATTATCTGCCTGGAATTGCTAGAGTACACAGGAGCTGGGATGAGGCAGGGGGTGGGTGTACCTGGTGTTCCTTGGTTCTGGGGAAGGTATTTTAATGTGCAGATAATTTTCAAATTGATATTTCTACTGGGAGGAGAGTGGATGTGACTTCTTGAAACATTTTCACTTCTTTCTAATCTCTTTGCCTTTTTAACTTTGCCTTATTTACTTTTCTTGCCTTATTGGCACTCATAGAAACCCTAGTAAAATGTTAAATTGGATTGGTGGGAACAGGCATTCTTGCCTTGTTCCTGACCTTTGGAGGAAGGCCTTCACTTTTTCACCATTAAGTATCATGTTAGCTGTACTATTTCTGTGAAAAGTGAAAGTTCAGTTCATAATTTATTGGGCTTTGTTATTTTGGATGACTGTTACATTTTTCCATATTTTATGTCATACTTACTGACATGGTCATATCCATTTCTCTTCTCTTACTCCATTAATATGATGAATTATAGTGATTAATTTTCTAATGCTCTTCTCAGAACTTCTATTTGTTATTTAAAGAGGTAAATCTGGATTGTTTATATGTTTTATTTTCATTCTGATTTCTACTCTTTTCATTTCTTACTCTCTTATTAGCTCTTCTTCTAATAACTGGAAGACTCTCCAGGGGAAAAATACTGTTTCTCTTATCTCTGGGTCGCTTTTGGGCCATGGCCATCTCTCCTGGACATGGACCTTTTGTGAGAGAGTTTGGCAATAGGGGAGGTGAGGTAGAGCTGACTTCACATGTTTATTCTGTGATAAATTGAAGTTTTTCTTTTAATGCTTCCATGAGATTGAGATTATGACATTTGTATTTACAGGTAAAGATCTCCGAAAGAGATGCCTGGCAATTATATCTCCTGTTACACCTGCCAAGCTTTGCTGCTGCATCCTGATTATCTTTATACTTGTGGCTCTAAATGTGGTGACACTTTCTGCTCTTGTGGCAGGTGAGTTACCTGTTCTCCAAACCATACCATGTTCTTTGCACATTCACATTGTCACTAAATATTTATTGAGCTCCACTATGTGCCAGGCTGTGTGAAATGCTTGAGGTGTATCAGTGACCAAAACACTCCTATTCTATTCATAGCAGGAAGATGCAGATGTTATAATATAGGGTAACATATTGAGTTGAATGTAAGTGTCCAGGGCAAGCCTCCTTGAGAAAACGACTTTTCAGCAAACTTGAAGGAGATGAAGAAGCCGTTGGGTTTGTGGGGAAAGCATTCCAGATGGCAGGAACAAGTAGAATGAAAGGAGGAATCTCCTGGTAGGTTTGAGGAACAGCACAGAGGCTTCTACAGCTGAAGCAAGGTGAGAATGAGGAAGAGTAACAGGCTGGGGGTCAGGGAGGTCACAGCCTAATGAGTCAGATAAAAACTGTGGCTTTTAATCTGAGTGCAGTAGGGGGTATCAGGAAGAGGGAAATTGTAGGAGAGGAATGCCATGATCTGCATTTCATTGTAGAATAATATTTTGACTGCTACGTTGAGAATCATGTAATGTGTATATTTGTTAACATAATAGTTTTCGTAGAGCATTCTATTCTAAGGCAAATCCTCAATATAATAAAATCACTTGGGAAAGGCAACTGCCACTAGTTTGTACTCAGCAAGTGATCACAGATCTCAATATGCCATTTCCCCAGAAACCAAAAAGAAAAAAACGACCTCAAAAGAGTTGTTGTTTTGGCAAGCAGTGAAGTGAAGTGCAATCACATTTCCAAGTATTGACTAACAGTTGGTGTTTTATAAATGACTAAGGCTGATAGCATTCCAAGAGGCATTAGAAATGCACTTGAGAATATGTTCCTGGAAGTAAAATGAGAGAAAATTATGTAATTGATGGTGCCAAAATACATAAAAAGGAAAACAGACAAATTTGGGCTTGGAAAACATTTCTAAGAGTCTGTCTACCTATAGAAAATAGCCCCTGTTCAGATTTTGAGAAGAGCAAAAGATTATTAGCCAAGGCCATAAAAGTACAAGTCTAGCTCTTCTTTGGCATGCTTTTCTTCAAACCCCTCATTTTGGAAGTTAGTTATACTGTACCTACATATACATGCACACACATGTATATATGTATATATTAATACATACATATGTGAAAAAGGACTGACCTCAGGATATTAAGTGGAAAAATAGATAAAATGGATGGGAAAATTTATTTGTTATGCTTCAATGTGTCTGTCCAACTTTTAGTGAGAAGCAGAGCGACAGACTTACAAGTTCTATATGTCACCTGCCCAGAAGGATGGATTGGATTTGGGAATAAGTGTTTTTATTTTTCTAAAGACATAAAGAATTGGACATGCAGTCAGACATACTGTACTTCACTGGGAGCTGTTCTCGCTCAGTTTGAGACGGAGCAGGAGTTGGTAAGGAATATTTTTGGATCATGTTCTTTGTTAAATACTTAGCAGGATATAGGCTGCACAGGGTGACAGCTGAAAGAAGAGGAAGGCTCCCATTCCAGGCAGACTTGGGCGCTTGGAGTGCATATTAGTGCCTGATATTTCTTGGGGATGTTCTCTGCCTGGAAACCTGTGAGACAATTTGGACACATTCTCTCGTGTAATCCTCATAGTTAACCTTCAAATTAGATATATTGCTACCATTGTAAAAAAGAAGCATGGTGACCATGTAATTTATCATCCAAGTTGGGACATTTTGGGGAGTGAAAGTGATAATATTATGTTGGAACCACAGGCATAACCTAGGACTTTCCCAGTCAAATTGACATGTGTGATCACTTTAGTGTAACTTAGGATCAGAGACATTTGAGTGACTTAAGCTGAGAACTGGGGACTAGTTTTTTCCCTTCAATGTCTAAGCTTCTCAATCTTACCAGGCTGTCATCCAAAGAGAGAAGGCTGGAGGGAAGAGGACTCAAGGGTAAAATGAAGGAGACACATGTTTTTGCTTTCTGTGTTTTATAATAGAAGTTTCTGAAAAGATACAGCAGCCCTGTTTACCACTGGATTGGCCTTAGCAGAGAATCATCACATCATGCTTGGAAGTGGACAGACAACTCTAAATATGATGCCTCGTAAGTTTTTAGGCTGCCTTCTATTGTAGGAATATGTAGTTATGGGTGTGAGTTGCACTTATGGGAATGTAAATTTAATATCATGGAAGGTTTCAGGTGTAAGAAATAGAAATCCTTTGTATGCTCTTCTGTTTATTAGCAGTGCCTTTGGGAAAAGTTTACATATCATGTTTTTAATTGAAATTTTTAGCATGAGGATGACATTAGACATAGTTCTGCATTCACCTAATGACTTAAGCTGTGCTGAAATCCATATTTAGAATGTAGAGAGAACAGCTGAGGTACTCTGGGGTCCTATAGTCTTGGAAAGCCAAGGAAGAATTGGTATCTGCAGACCCTCAGTCCACTCTGCCAGCTGCTGTGTTTATTACTAAAAGGAAGGTTGTCAGGGACCCAGAGGGAATCCCTCCTGTGATAATTTATCCCTGGAAGAAACTTAGTAACACATCTTGGGTTCTGAACACTTCAGTGGAGAGGTCTTAACTGTAACCACTACACTGGAGCAGACAGAATAAAAAAGGGCAAGCGCTTCCCTCAATAAAAGCCAAGCCTGTTTAAGAATTTGCTAGTAAGTACATAATTTTATTTTCACACAGGTATAAAACAGGTCAGGAGAACAATGAAAATCATCTTCATTGAAGGCCAATGAAAATAGTCAATAAATGATCAAAAATAAAAGAATAGAGAAGAGTTTTATTTGAGCCAAGCTGAGGACTAGGCTGGAAGGCCACCTCCCAGATCACTCTGAGAAACTGCTTCAGAGAAACAGGGTTTCTAGCCCAGTTTTATATTTTGTCAGAAGAGAGAACATTAAACAAGTCAGGATCACATTCCTTCAAGATTTCAAATGAAAAAAAAAAAAAAATAGACCAGCACATACAGAGCGGGTCAGTACGGCCTTGGCACCTGGGAAGGGAGTCTTATCGTTGAAGGAGGACCAGCACTAGTGTACCCAGAAGAGAGACATTTAATCTTTATTTTTAACATGGACATTTTTTACTTCTGATCAGTGTGCCCTTTTCTTTAGTCATTAAAGCAAAAGTACAATATATGTTTGATAGGCCACAAACAGGGTATTATAGATGGCCTAAAATTCAAGTTAACTCATGTATAAGCCAGAATGACTTCCCTATATTTCAATATATGAAATTTTTTTTTAATCTCCACCCATGGTAGCAGTTCACTTGGCCACAACAGCAAGCACTAAATAACTAGTCAGCAACATAACTGGTTTTGGGATGGGCGATGATAATCTTCTGATATTCAAGTAGGGAGTTTCAGAGTATAAAAGGAACTAAGTATAGAAATGATGTATATGTACTAAGAAGCCATATGAAGACAGATTTTCATATTTCTCTGGTTCACATTAAAAATGCCTGGAGTGGGGGTGTGGAAGAATATGAGGAGGAAGGAATGCAGATGTCCACCCTATGCTTTTTAATATTTTTGTGTTTGGTTTTAGGTTTGTCATCAAAGAAATTGGTGACTATGCCTTCTTGGGTGACTATGGAATTATTAGTGCCAACGGAGACGTAATGAGACGATACATTTGTAGCAAGACAAAGAGTAATGTCTCCATACCTTTACATACTTAAAGGCCTTTTAGGGAATTTCACACACCATTTCCAAGAGATGCATTATAGATTGCTATATACAGTTGCCACTGTATTGCCTCATCTGCCAAAAGTTTATCATCAAAATTCATTTATAATATTTGCTAACAGTGAAGAAGTAAGCTATTCTTGAATGATATAGGGATTTGGAAGAGCATAATTCTAAGTGTTAAATATTGTATGTGCTAAGTTGCTTCAGTCGTGTCTGACTCTTTGTGACCCTATGGACAGTAGCCCACCAGGCTCTTCTGTCCATGGGATTCTCCAGGCGAGAATTCTAGAGTAGGTTTCTATGTCCTCCTCCAGGTGTTGAATAATATGAGTTGATACTTATATTTGAACCTGATAATTGTGAATGGATAGAGAAGCCTGACGTTCTGCCGTCCATGGGGTCACAAAGATTTGGACGTGACTTAGCGACCAAACAACAAAATATGAATGAATTCCTCTTTTATTACACAGACAGCACTTTTCTTTGCACACATGGGACCATAAAAATGACTATGATAGCTGAAACCATGAAAAATGATAATGAGAAATTTATAACTGGTTAACATATTCAAAATTCTCTTACTATCAGTTACAAATATATAGGGAAATTTTCAAAAGCACTAAGACTAAGGACTCCCTGGTGGTCCAGTGGCTAAGACTCTATGCTCCCAATGCAAGGAGTCTGGGTTTGACCCCTGGTCAAGGAACTAGATCCCACATGCCACAACTAGAAGGTGCCATGTGCCACAACTAAAGATTCCCACATGCTGTACAACAAAGTGAATCAGCTGTACAGCACATGAAATCTTTAGTTGCACCATGTGGGATTATACTCCAATGGAAAAACAACAACAACAACTCTTTACCACAAAAAGCAGAAAAAAGAAAAAAAATCACAGAAATTGGCAAAAAAGAAAAAAAAAAAAAAGATTCCACATGCTGCAAGGAAAATTGAAGATCCCATGTGCCATGACTAACATGTGGTACAGCCAAATAAATTTTAAAAAATTACCAGGACTAACATTTCTTTTAGATTTTGTATTTTAAAACAGTAGAATTAGAAACACTGAAAAAAAGCTTTTTTCACTTATTCATAGTATTTATGTTTTTAATTATGGTGTGCCAGATAAATGTATATAAATATCAATTTTTTATTTAACTTTACTAGATTTAAAACATCTTGCTTTTATCCCACTTAAGTCACAAATAGTTAAATACTTCTACTGATGAAGGCTGTGATACCCAAATCTCAGAACTGTTACATATTAGGAGTTTTAAGAAACAAAATGTTTTAAATTTTTACAGCATTAGCTACAATGTACTGATGAGTCCCCAAAAGGATGAAATAGCAATTTATAATGCAGTTTCTCTTTCTGTGTTATTGGGATGGCCAAAAAGTTTCTTCCAGTTTTTCCATAAGATCTTATGGAATGGAAAAACGTGAGTGAACTTTTTGGCCAATCCAATACTTCCATTTCTCCCATCTCACTTGTATATTTGTTTCTTCTTTTGTAAAAAATTCTGATTTACAACTACAATAAAAATTATATTAATTTCAGGTATACAACAGAGTGAATTAGCTATGCATGTACATGTGTGCACTCTTTTATAGACTATTTCCCCTAAAGGAATTCACATAATATAGAGTAATGTTCCCTGTGCGATATAGTATGTCCTTAACAATTATCTTTTTTGTAGAGAGTTGTGTGTATAAGTCAGTCTCAGTCTCCCAATTTATCCCTCTCCACTCCTTTACCACCAGGTAACCAGAAGTTTGATTTCTACACCTGTGACTCTATTTCTGTTTTGTAGATCAGTTCATTTGTACCATTTTTTAGATTCCATGTATATAGGCAATATCGTATGATGTTTGTCTTATCAGTTTCTTCTTGAAGTGTCCAACTTTTTACGACCCCATGGGCTGCAGAACTGAAGAAGAAAATGGCAACTCACTTCATTTTTCTTGCCTGGAGAATCCCATGGACAGGGGAGCCTGATAGGGTTGCAAAGAGTTGGGCACGACTGTAATCACTTGGTTTGGCATGGCAGAGACTGCAGAACATGAGGCTTTGTAATTCTTGTAATTTGATAAAATTTTGACAATATTTAGTTTTGTATTTATTTTTATATATTGTATATTTATATTTTTATACAATACATAAAAAATACTCTTGAGTGCACCTTCGACTGCAAGGAGATCCAACCAGTCCATCCTAAAGGAGATAAGCCTTGGGATTTCTTTGGAAGGAATGATGCTAAAGCTGAAATTCCAGTACTTCAGCCACCTCAGGCAAAGAGTTGACTCATTGGAAAAGACTCTGATGCTGGGAGGGATTGGGGGCAGGAGGAGAAGGGGACGACAGAGGATGAGATGGCTGGATGGCATCACTGACTAGATGGACGTGAGTCTGAGTGAACTCTGGGAGTTAGTGATGGACATGGAGGCCTGGCGTGCTGCGATTCATGGGGTCGCAAAGAGTCGGACATGACTGAGTGACTGAACTGAACTGAACTGAACCTCTATCAAGGAAAAGAGCCATAAAATGTTAACAGGCCTCTTGGCCAGAAGATAATGTAAATCATCTGAGACCTTTTGTATACGGAAAGGTATGCAGAAAGAAAGCCTGGTATCGATAATGGTCAGGACTGCTGCCCCTGGATGACTCTGCATTTTCCATTATGTAAAACTTAGGGTATATAAGCACCTTTTGAAAATAAATTTATGGGGTTTTTGCACAAGCTTGGCCTCCCCCATGTTGTGCTTTCTTTCTCTCTCTCTCCCTCTCCCTCCCTCTCTTTTTCAGGCTGATCCCTTGGAGCGAAGAGGCTATCTGTGTTCACTTTTATTGCCAGGGCTTCTAGGACCCACTCGAGAAGGTGCCCAAGGTGGGGGCACCTTCCACTATTTGAGAGGGCCCCTGTGGCCTATGTGAACAGAGAAAGTTTCTTGTCTGAGACTTTATTGGCTTTCTGCATAAACCAAGGAATATCAGCCTCTTTTTCTCCTCTATTCTCTTAACTGCAAATTCTTTCCTTATCTCTCTCTATATCTATACATCTCTCTCACCTCACCGTCCATGCTTCGGATACCCTGGATCCAACCGGGGCTATACCCCGGTAGATTTTTGTATTGATAAACTTGATGTGATAGCTTACAAATGATGTTTGAGTCAAATTGTAACCCTAACTGACTTAATATTCTTTCACAAACTAGTTTTCAAACTGTGTATCTAAAGCATGCATTCCATCTTTTAGCTATGAACTTTATAAATTAAAGAGCCACTCAAAGCAGAGTTCCTTCACATGAAAAATAAATACAATTACTAGTTTCACAGGATAGGCTCCTCCCTAGCTGCAGTATGGGGGCTACTCTCTAGTTGTGGTGTGTGGGCTTCTCACTTCAGTGGCTTCTCTTGTTGCAGAAAGTGGGCTCTAGGGCACCAGGCCTCAATAATTACAGTGCACAGGCTTTGTTGCTCCAAGGCACATGGAATCCTCCCAGACCAGGGATCAAACCTGTGTCCCCTGTCTTGGCAGGCAGATTCTTAACCACTGGGCCACAAGGGAAGTCCAATAAATAGTTTTCTTCTATCACTGCTCTATGGAAATAAAATCGAAAAGAACAGCAATTACTCTGGAACATCTAAGAGATGACAAGTCCACGGTCACTTTCCTACTGGCACTAGCAGAAAGTCAAGGAAAAGAATGAATCAGTTTCCAACACATCAGTGGAAATCACTACTGATTGAATTAATCATTCAAACATCATGTAGGAACAAGCTTGTAAAATTACACAGAAACACATCTACAGGATTTGAGACTTACCGATTGTTCCTCTTTAAATTTATTTTGATTCATTCTTTATCTTATAAACAGAGGGATTATCCCAATCCAAAGTGTGATCTGGTCACTCCTTTGATAAAATATTTTAATGACTTCTTCTTTACTCTCAGTATACCACCCAAACTCCTAATGGTAATCACAGTCATATAATATAGTTATGTCGCTGCCTCCCCCAAATACAAAAAAAGAAAAGTCTCCTAGAATTAATGAGTGAACCCAGCAAGATTACAGGATACAAGTCCAAGACACAAAAAAATTAATCAGATTTTATATACTAACAGTGAATGTGAATGTGAAGTTGCTCAGTCGTGTCTGACTCTTTGTGACCCCGTGGACTCTAGCCCACCAGGCTCCTCCATCCATGGGATTCTCCAGGCAAGAGTACTGGAGTGGGTTGCCATTTAGAAACAAATGAAAAACACAACAGTATCTATAATCATTCCTAAGAAATGAAATACTTATGTACAAAATTTAAACATTTTCACGATATGAATGCCAAAATTTTAAATTGCCAATGAAAAAAATTAAACAAAACTAGATAAATGGAGCTGAAGACTGTATTTGTGGATTTTAAGGCTTTGTTGTTGCTGTTCAGTCACTAAGTTGTGTCCAGCTCTTTGTGATCCCATGGGCTGCAGCATGCCAGGCTTGCCTGTCTTTCACTGTCTCTCTGAGTTTGCTCAAACTCATGTCCACTGAATTGGTGATGCCATCCAGCCATCTCATCCTCAGTCACTCCCTTTTCTTGCTGCCCTCAATCTTTCAGAATATCAGAGTCTTTTTCATTGCATCAGGTGGCCAAAGTTTGGAGCATCAGCTTCAGCATCAGTTTTTCCCATGAATACTCAGGGTTGATCTCCTTTAGGATTGCCTAGTTTGATCTCTTCATTCTCCAAGAGACTCTCAAGAGTCTTCTCCAGCACCACAATTCAGAAGTGTCAGTTCTTTGGTGTTCATCCTTCATTAAGATCCAACTCACATAATCTATACATGACTACTGGAAAAAACATAACTTTCACTATATAGACCTTTGTCAGCAAAGTGATGTCTCTGCTTTTTAATATGCTGTCTAGCTTTCTCAGCTTTTCTTCCAAGGAGCAAGTGTCTTTTGATTTCATGGCTGCAGTCACTGTCTGCAGTGATTTTGGAGCCCAAGAAATAAAATTTGCCACTGTTTCCATTTTCTCCCCGTCTATTTGCCATGAAGTGATGAGATCAGTTGCCAGGATCTTAGTTTTGTGCCAGGAGTCAGCATGGGCCATCCCACCCATGACAAGGTCATGGAGAAGAGACCTGATAAGCAAGGCTTAAAGCTCAACATTCAGAAAATGAAGATCATGGCATCTGGTCCCATCGCTCCATGGGAAATAGATGGGGAAACAGTGGAAACAGTGTCAGACTTTATTTTTTTGGGCTCCAAAATCACTGCATATGGTGATTGCAGCCATGAAATTAAAAGACGCTTACTCCTTGGAAGAAAAGTTATGACCAATCTAGATAGCAAATTCAAAAGCAGAGACATTACTTTGCTGACTAAGGTCCATCTAGTCAAGGCTATGGTTTTCCCTGTGGTCATGTATGGATGTGAGAGTTGGACTGTGAAGAAGGCTGAGCACTGAAGAATTGATGCTTTTGAACTGTGGTGTTGGAGAAGACTCTTAAAAGTCCCTTGGATTGCAAGGAGATCCAACCAGTCCATTCTGAAGGAGATCAGCCCTGGGATTTCTTTGGAAGGAATGATGCTGAAGCTGAAACTCCAGTACTTTGGCCATCTCATGCGAAGAGTTGACTCATTGGAAAAGACTTTGATGCTGGGAGGGATTGGGGGCAGGAGGAGAAGGGGACAACCGAGGATGAGAAGGCTGGATGGCAACACTGACTAGATGGACGTGAGTCTGAGTGAACTCCAGGATATGGTGATGGACAGGGAGGCCTGGCATGCTGCGATTCATGGGGTCGCAAAGAGTCGGACATGACTGAGCGACTGAACTGAACTGAACTGAAGATACAAGAATCTGGACTCATTGAAATTATTCCTTTGATAGACATTTAAACTATGTAGGACCAGTGTCCTTTTTTTCTCCTTGAATTTCTATCCGAAAGCACTGTTTTGGGCAACTGTTGTGACTGATAGAGTTATGGCCACAGCATCCTTTGTTTACTGAAATAGCAGGTGTCATTCTTTGTCTACTCTAACCAGGATGTTCCTGTTACTTGGGAAAATCTGAAGGTTTTGAAGTTACCTCCAGGAATTGGGACAAAGGCCAGACCATGGACAAGAGACATGAGCAGACATTTCCCAGAAGAGACATAGTAAACATTTTCCAGAAAAGACATGAACAGATATTTACCAGAAGAGAATATCCAGAGAGCAACAACCAAGAATAGACGCTTATGGCCATTAATCACTATAGAAGTAAAAATTGAAACCACATGATAAGTAGGTAAAACTTGCCAGAATTACAAAAATAAGAAAAAAGAAAAGACAATGCAAAATTCTGATGAGGATGCAGATAAACTACATTGCTGATGGGAGTATAAAATATTACAGATACTCAGGGAAATAGTTTGACAATTTTTTTTTTAATTGTGATAAGAATACTTAACAGGAGACCTCCTCTCTTAACAAATTTTTAAATACATAACACAGCATTTTAATCTATAGGTACAATGTTGTACAGCAGATATTTAAAATTTATTCATTTTGCATAACGGAAATTTTATGCTTGTTTATTAGCAACTCCAATTTTTCCTTCCCTCCAGTTTCTGGCAACCACCATTCTGTCCTTGGAATCTATGAGTCTGATTATTGTAGATACCTCAGGTAACTGGAATCATGCAGTCTATGCTTCTATGATTGGCTTATAGAACTCCTGGGGATTCTCCAGGCAAGACTACTGGAGTGGGCTGCCATTTCTTACTCCAAGGGTTCTTCCTGATCCAGGGATCTAACTCATGTCTCTTGGGTCTCCTGCATTGGTAGGCAGATTCTTTACCACTGCACCTCCTGGGAAGTCATCTGGCTTTCTTTAATTAACAACAATCTGGGATATCTTCTTCTCTTTAATCAACAACAATCGTTTGACGTTCAGATTACCTGCCCTTTGTTGTAAAACTTCCATTTAATCAGGCTCCTTACTCTCCTAAGAGAAGTTCTCTCAGGGCCACTTGAGATGTTGCCTCCAAGACTTGAAGTCCTAAAAATTCCCACCAAATAAAACGTAACTCTCAACTTTTAAGTTGTGAATATTTCTCTAAGGTGACAGCAGGAGGCTCCTTTCCTTGTCTTTTTAGCAAGCCTTATTATAACTAAATTTAATTGGGTACCACTTACTTCCCTGGTGGCTTAGATGGTAAAGTGTCTGCCTACAAAGTGGGAGACCCGGGTTCAATCCCTGGGTTGGGAAGATCTCCTGGAGAAGGAAATGGCAACCCACTCCAGTATTCTTGCCTGGAGAATCCCATGGACAGAGGAGCCTAGTAGGCTACAGTCCATGGGGTTGCAAAGAGTCAGGCGTGACTGAACGACTTCACTTTCACTGTTCTACTCATTTCTGACCTAAGCCCAACTTTCAAATCTTTTAATCACACAACAGCTTGCCTAGCTTGTCGGTTCTTCCCATAGATCAAAGAAGTAGATATGAAGAATAGGATGACCAGGTCTCTTGTGTAGCTTCCCATTAAGTGACCTCCCAAACAAACCATGTGACTAATCTGTGATCAAGATAAAGGAGCAGGTCTAGAGGAAGATCAGGAAGAGACAGGCCTGTACTCAGTGGAGGATGTTGATGACTCTGATCCACTTCCTCAATGATTAACTGAGGTTACTTCCCCCTTTTTCTTTAAGACTTTCATGGCTAGCAGCATCTTTGGAGGTGGTTCTAAGGGGACTGAGCCCACAGTCTTCCCAGATTGTTGGCATTCTGATTAAAGACACTTTGTCCCTGTACCAATGTCCATGAGTTTGATTTTTGTAAGCAATGAGCAGTCACCCTCAATTCAGTTGGTAACTTGCTGAGAGCTCTTTTCTGCAAAGAAGTCTTTCCTGTCAAAAGAGGCTTACAAAAAAAAAAGTAAATAAAGCAAAAAAAAAAAATACCCCTTTCAAACTTTCAAGTTCATAGGTAGTGCTAATGGTAAAGAACCTGCCTGCCAAGGCAGGAGACATAAGAGACGTGGGTTCAATCCCTGGGTTGGGAAGATCCTCTGGAGGAGGACATGGAAACCCACTCCAGAATTCTTGTCTGGAAAATCCCATGGACAGAGTAGCCTGGCAGGCTACAGTCCATTGGGTCACAAAGAGTCAGACATGGCTGAAGCCACTTAGCACATATGATCATATAGTGAGAACCTGCTACCTAATTTGCAAGTGCAAAATAAAAAGATTGGAGTTCTTTGTTTAAAAAATCATTAAAAATTTCAAGATATTGATGGTAGGGCATTAAGCCAAGTATGAAACCCTTTTCAGCACAGAGAACTGTGCTCCTGAATGGTCTGTATATCCACATAGCTGATGGTGCACACAGAATCATTTTTATGTCCAGTGGCAGTTCACCATTTTCTGTGAAATTTTAGTATTCTTGCTTCTTGAAGAGTGTACTTTTCTCTGCTAAGCTACCTAACAAGAGTTGTTTGGCTTAGCAAGAGGCAGGAAATAAATGGACTTAGGGTTGTCATTTATAACTAGCCTTCTTTTTTTAAAAATTAAATTAATCACTAATTAATTTATAATTACAACTAATTTACAATTACTAATTACTTTACAATATTGTAGTGGTTTTTGCCATACATTGACATGAATCAGTCACGGGTATACAGGTGTTTCCCATCCTGAACCTCCCTCCCACCTCCCTCCTCATCCCATCCCTCAGGGTCATCCCAGTGCACCAGCCCTGAGCACCCTGTCTCATGCATCGAACCTGTACTGGCGATCTGTTTCACACATGATAATATACATGTTTCAATGCTGTTCTCTCAAATCATCCCACCCTCACCTTCTCCCACAGAGTCCAAAATACTGTTCTATACATCTGTGTCTCTTTTGCTGTCTCACATATAGGGTCATCATTACCATCTTTCTAAATTCCATATATATGTGTTAGTATACTCTTCACTCTGTATAATAGGTTCCAGTTTCATCCACCTCATCAGAATTGATTCAAATGTATTCTTTTTAATGGCTGAGTAATACTCCATTGTGTATATGTACCACAGCTTTCTTACCCATTCGTCTGCTGATGGACATCTAGGTTGCTTCTATGTCCTGGCTATTATAAACAGTGCTGCGATGAACATTGAGGTACACGTGTCTCTTTCAGTTCTGGTTTCCTTGGTGTGTATGCCCAGCAGTGGGATTGCTGGGTCATAAGGCAGTTCTATTTCCAGTTTTTTAAGGAATCTCCACACTGTTCTCCATAGTGACTGTACTAGTTTGCCTTCCCATCAACAGTGTAAGAGGGTTCCCTTTTCTCCACACCCTCGTCAGCATTTATTGTTTGTAGACTTTTGGCTAGTAGCCATTCTGACTGGCGTGAGATGGTACCTCATTGTGGTCTTGAATTGCATTTCTCTGATAATGAGTGATATTGAGCATCTTTTCATGTGTTTGTTAGCCATCTGTATGTCTTCTTTGGAGAAAAGTCTGTTTAGTTCTTTGGCCCATTTTTTGATTGGGTCATTTATTTTTCTGGAATTGAGCTACAGGAGCTGCTTGTATATTTTTGAGATTAATTCTTTGTCAGTTACTTCATTTGCTATTATTTTCCCCCATTCTGAAGGCTGCCTTTTCACCTTGCTTATAGTTTCCTTCATTGTGCAAAAGCTTTTAAGTTTAATTAGGTCCCATTTGTTTATTTTTGCTTTTATTTCCATTACATTGGGAGGTGGATCCTGCTGTGATTTATGTCAGAGAATGTTTTGCCTATGTTTTCCTCTAGGAGTTTTATAGTTTCTGGCCTTACATTTAGATCTTTAATCCATTTTGAGTTTATTTTTGTATATGGTGTATAACTAGCCTTCTATTCCAACTTGCTGAGACAAGAAACAAGTTGTCTCCAGACTACATATTTATGATCAACTTTCTGTCTGCATTTTGAGATAATAATAGCCATAGGAAAAGGCTGAATAGCTGGGCTTTGTTTCTCATGTTCACCTTAAGATAACAATTACGGCAGAGATAAAGAAGGGCTAAACCCTGTTTGAGTAAAAGATCAAGAGATCACATATTTCCCATCCTTGAAGAAAGAAAACCTCCCCGTCTACACATGTGCAGAAAGGTTCCTTGCAGTTCAAAAAGAAGGGAGCACCACCAGAAAATATGTGATGCTAAGGCCCTCCCCTACCCAGGCCTCTGGGTGAGAATCCATCTTGGAAAATATTTGTGCATTCATGTTGGGGACGGGCCTTGGGTATGTCAGCTGTGCAAAAAGCAGCAAGATAATTAACCAAAGATAATCAACGACCCAGTAGAACTGCCCTGTATAAATCATTTACCCACCTCTTTACTGAACTCCTCATGAAGGGGAATGTCCACACCCTCTCTCTTTGGGTGCATATCTCTGACTTGTTTCTACCTTAAACTGTTTTTCTGAGGGTTTTCCACTTGTGCTGTGTCTCTAATTAAACTTTGTACCTGGTTTTACAGTTTTTGCCTCCTTGAGAAACGCATTTTTCATTGAGGATAAGTGGAATTTTGCTTCTGTCTTCTAACTCCTAGTGGACTATCAGCCAGGATTCCAGGTTTTCATCCAGGCTGTGCTGTGTGCTAAGTCACTTCAGTTGTTTCCTGTTCTTGCAACCCTATGTAATGTAGCCTGCCAAGCTCCTCTGTCTATGGGATTCTCCAGGCAAGAATACTGGAGTGGGTTGCTTTTCCCTCCTCCAAGGAATCTTCCTGACCTCAGGGATCGAACCTGTGTCTCTTATGTCTTCTGCATTGGCAGGCAGGGCTACCTAGGTTCAATTACTGAGCAGGGAAGTAAGATCTCACTTGTTTCAAGCCATCAGTTACTGCTGTCTCTCTGAGATCAAGTGGGCTTTGCTCATTTCTCTGAAATTCTTTTCATGATGCACTGGGGTGAAATATACCATTTCTCCTACTCTTGAAGAAACACTGCTGCTGCTAGTGTTCAGAATATTTAAACACAGGCACTTGTCAATCAGAAGAGTCTCTAGTCTGTGTTCTAACCTGAGGGTTATAGCTTTATCTGAGCCCTGAAGAAAAAAAGGTTGTAGGTATTCCCCAGACCAAACTTCACTGGGAAGATTTTAGATAATAAAGTTCATAATATTTCCTTAAGCAGGCATGAATAATTGTAACTGAGCAGGACCCTATGGTGGCACAGTGGTAAAGAATCCACTTGCCAAAGCAGGAGACACAAGAGACCTGGGTTCTATCGCTGGGTTGGGATGATCCCCTGGAAAACAGGAAATGGCAACCTCCTCCAGTATTCTTTCTGGAAAATTCCTTGGACAGGGGAGCCTGGCAGGCTACAGTCGATGGGGTTGCAAAGAGTTGGACATGACTGAGTGTGCACACACACACAGGACCCTATGGCATCTTCCTGGGACAGACCCTCCCTTCATGTCCTCTGCCCACATCTCCTTTGCAGAAAAGGTGTAGTCTCCAAGCCTTCCCAAGTCACAAAAGCCTGGCTCAAGAATAAATGATTGAATAGATGTAAACATTTAGTGATAAAACAGCTGTTGGGTGGAAGGAACGGACAACAATTTAAAACAGTTCAGTTCAGTCACTCAGTCATGTCAGACTCTTTGTGACCCCATGAATTACAGCACGCCAGGCCTCCCTGTCCATCACCAACTCCCGGAGTTCACTCAGACTCACGTCCATGGAGTCAGTGATGCCATCCAGCCATTCATCCTCTGTCGTCCCCTTCTCCTCCTGTTCCCAGTCCATCCCAACATCAGAGTCTTTTCCAAAGAGTCAACTCTTCGCATGAGGTGGCCAAAGTACTGGAGTTTCAGCTTTAGCATTATTTCTTCCAAAGGAATCCCAGGGCTGCCGCCCCTGGCCTGGGGAGCAGGGTGGCTCATCCCAGCTGCCCCTGACCTCGGCCGTGGGGTAGCTCCTCTCGACCGCCGCCCCTGACCTCAGATGCAGGGTAGCTCCTCTCGGCCGCTGACCCTGGCCTCAGACGCGGGGTAGCTCCTCTCGGCCGCCGCCCCTGGCCTCGGACGCGGGATAGCTCCTCCCCGCCGCCTCGGACCTCAGACGTGGGGTAGCTCCTCCCCTCCGCCACTGATCTTGGATGCCGGGTAGCTCCTCTTGGCCAACGCCCCTGACCTCAGATGCGGGGTAGCTCCTCCCCGCCGCCACTGACCTTGGATGCCGCCCCTGACCTTGGATGCGGGGTAGCTCCTCTTGGCCAACGCCCCTGACCTCGGACTTGGGCAGCTCCTCTTAGCCGCCCGTGCTTAGTGCACCGCGTCGCAGCCGCCCGCGCTTAGTGCACCGTGTCGCAGCCGCCCGCGCCCCGCACTTCCACAGTAATCAGCCATATGGTGGTCACAGAATCTTTACGTCCTCTCTGAATTACCTAGGCAGTAACATCTGACCCCATATCCTGATTGGTTTCACAGATGATTAACTCTCTACCAAATAGAAGTTAACTACTTGATGCCCATGAGTAGTAGCCCCCAGAGCTACTGGAGCTCTATAGAGTTGATAATGTTAACTCCTGTGATGCCACCCTGGTTCCTCACCATCAGTCAATCAGAGAATTGAGAGGATCACACATCCTTACTCCCCTCTCTTGCTTGGCCTTTAAAAGTGCTTTTCTAAAATGCATCAGAGAATTTGGGTTTTCTGAGCACTAACTGCCCTGGACTATTTGTCTGGTGACTGAAATAAACGTGGTACTTTCCTTCATCACAACCTGATGTCAGCAAATTGGCTTTATTGCATATGGGTGAGCAGACCCAAATATGGTTTGGTAACATTATTAGTAATTGAATAATAAATGTATTAACAGCTAAAGTTTTTTGGACACCTTTAACAAAATCATAATTTTCTTTCTGAGAACACTCCTGTCACCATGCAGATCATGAGAGTGAAAGAACTTAATGTGCTGTAATAATTTGCATGTATGCTCTGTGGCTCAGTCATGACAGACTCTTTGCGACCTCATGGACTGTAGCCCGCCAGGGTGCCCTGTCCAGAGAGTTTGCCAGGTGAGACTACTGGGATGGGTTGTCATTTCCTACTCCAAGTGATCTTCCCATCCCAGAGATGGATCACACATCTCCTGTGTCTCCTGTTATGGCAGGCAGATTCTTTATTACTGAGCCACCTGGGAATCCTACAACAATTTATGTAATAATAAATTACCAGGAAGTCCCTGATGGTCCAATGGTTGGGACTCTGTACTGCCTTTACAGAAGGCCTGAGTTCAATCTTTGAAGGAGGAACTAAGATCCTTCAAGCCACACAGCACTGCCAAAAATAAATTAATTAACCTTAGAAAGTTAATGAGTTGCAACAATTTAGTGGTTTCAAACCTACACTAATTATTATTTTACAGTTCTGGAGGTCAGCATTTCAAAATGAATCTTACTGAATGAAGATTAAGATATATTGTCAGGGCTGA
Organism: Redunca redunca; assembly: GCA_006410935.1. NCBI lineage: Eukaryota > Metazoa > Chordata > Mammalia > Artiodactyla > Bovidae > Redunca > Redunca redunca. Next base: position 46,914 of record SJYQ01001493.1, read on the forward strand.
GTTCATTTTGCAGGCTTTAGGATGGAATATGTCTCCTTGTTTCTTATAGCTTCTAGAGGTCACCTGCATCCCTCAGCTCTGGCCTCTTGCTTCATCTTCAATGCCATTAGCAGAGCATCATCAAATCTCTCCATGACTATGACACTGCTATCTTCCTCTAATAAGGAGCCGTGTGACTAAATGTGACCAACCTAGTTAATCCAGAATAATCTCCCCATCTCAAGATCCTTAATTAATTACATCTTCAAAGATTCTTTTTTATTTTTTTTCATGTAAGGTAACAAATCCATATGTTTAGGGGCTTGGGATATGGTATCTTTGAAGATGGGTGTCCGTTGCTTTGTTTACCACATATGTGTAAAGTCAAACATTTAACAAGCTAAAGATTTGTTACTTACATTGAGTTTATTTTGCTCCAAAGACTGTCTCTTTCATTGAGTATATTCCTCTTTCATCAGCTACATTAACCATCCATTCTGTTGTCAAAGTTAGAAAGGCCCAAGGGAAGCAGGGCAGAGGTAAACTGGGAGTAAATTTTCATGCCCTTTGTGCTCAGTCATGTCCAACTCATTGTGACCTCTGGACTATTGAGAGGGTAACAGGCAGGAAGGCCAGGGGTCTCCAAACTGAGGAAATAGCCTGCAAGTGTCAGACATTTTTATATCTCTTAAGCAGCAGGAGGAAACAAAGTAGCGAAATTTTTTCCTTCTCTATACAAATTTAAAAGGCGGTTTCTCTTAAAATTCTGTGTTGCATGACACCTGGTTTCACCTGAAGTTAACAACTGCTTTTTCTTATGGAAATGTTTATCTTAAGCTATGCTAATTTACTATGCCTTTACCCCAAACTCTGTCTTCAAGTCGGTTCCAACTTTTGGCTCAGAACCTACTTGATAAACCAGTATGTTATACTCCTGATACTGTTCCTCTAATCTATGTAAATGACACTATTTGTATGGTGCTTTGCCCTTCAAGATTCAAGTTAATCCTTTTATGGCCCAAGATGAACCATTTGGAGCCAAGATTATCCCAAAATACATCCTATGGGTGAGGGGCCTGGTGCCATTCTAAGTTTTGAGACATGCCTTTCTTTCATTAACAGACTGCTGATGACTATATAACATCCAGCTAAAGACTAGCAGGGGGGTACTCTTTCTGCCCCCTTCTGATGCCTATGTCAGAAGCTTTCTCTATCTCCTTTATACTTTAATAAACCTTTGTTACACAAAAGCTCTGAGTGATCAAGCCTTGTCTCTGGCCCTGGATTGAATTCTTCTCCTCTGGGGGCCAAGAACCCCGGCGTCGTAATTCAACAACAACCTTTCATCTTGGGGGCTCCTCTGGGATCCTTCAGGACAAGGTAAGGATGCTTGGAGCTCTAGTTCTTTGTTCTCTTGAAGAACACATTTTCTGCTGTGCTTTACTTACTCTATGGTGTGCTTGTGTGAATGAATGACATGTCCTGCATGAAGCAAGTAAGGAGCCCTGCTCTGCGGTTCCACGGTGATCTCATACGGCTTATGGCAGAAACCTGTTGGGGGTGTACACCGACCTGCCAATGCCAAGAGTCACCCAATGTCTCCTTTGGGAACCGACCAGAAATGGGCTAAGCGTGTGGACCGAACTCTCCTTTCTCGGTCAAACCTTTTGGTCTCTTTGACCATTTCATAACTCCTTGGGAATTAGAAGTACTAACCTAATCTGTTGGATCATAGACTTTCAAGGGACTTGTGATCTATATTGTTATTGTATGCTGTGACAAACTTGGATTGGTAGTCAAGAAAGCGCCTAGCCTCGCTAGGAATCGAAAGTTTGGAAGCTAGATGGAGCTTTAGCCCCAAGAACATCTCGGAGGTTAAAGGTTACTCAGATTGGGACTGCAATGGGTTTTTTTTCCTTTGGTAACACTGGCTCTTAGTGGACCAGAGGAGGCTCTTATACTGGTGTGGTGATGCTTGAAAAGAACATCCCAGCTTTATGTTCATACTGGTCTTATTGTGGTCAGGAATATACTCAGGATCGTGCACAGGCGCTCAGGTGACGAATGTTTCCCCCAGCAGGCTTAGCTTGGGAGGCATTCCGGAAGGTTACTCTGATTGCATCCCGGGTGGCATCAGAGGCAAGCAAAGTTAAAGGTGAAGAGCTGGACGTCAGGTAGAGATGCTATCAGGTCTACCCCTGGTACATCCCCACCCCATCTTGGTGGTAGAACCGAGAGGGTCGAGACGGCGCCTGCATCGGTAAGGGACAGACTAAGTCCGACCAGGAAGGATAAGCTTTTGGTGTAAAGTCTGTCTACACCCCCATCTAGAGCAGGGAGGGATGCCTCCGGTAGAAAAAATGGTGCTGGTTGCTTTTTTCTCTCTTATAGATGGGCGCTAACAATTCCAGCCTCACTCCTTTGAACTGTATCCTGAAAAACTGGGATAGATTCGATCCCCAGGGCTTAAAGAAGACACATCTGGTCTTCCTATGCGATACTGCATGGCCACGGTATCCATTGGAGGACGGTGAACAGTGGCCAGTTGGAAGGTCTCTTAAGTATAATACTGTTTTACAATTAGACCAGTTCTGTAAGGAACAAGGGAAAAGTGATCTTAAAAGATAGATTTATCACTGAGTCGGCTCCAGATATCCGCCATAAGCTACAAAAATCGGTGTTTGGACCAAATCAGTCTTTAGATACTCTCTTATAACTGGCTCAGATGGTCTATTATGGTAGGGAATATGAGGAAAAGAAAGAAAGGCAAAAAAAGACGAAGGAAAAGGCTGAAGCCTTCGCAATGGCTATGAAAAACGCTCTTAAACAGCTGGAAAAAAATGCCTAGAGGGACCCAGGTAAAAAGGGATGGGCTTGCTATTCCTGTGGAAAGGAGGGGCACCTCAAGTGGGATTGCCCTCAGGCATCTAAGCCGCCCCCTGCTCCATGTCCTGTCTGCAAAGGACCCCACTGGAAGAGAGACTGCCCTCAGAGGCGTAGGTCTCCGGGGTCGGACTCTCAAGACAATCAGGACTGAAGGTGCCCGGGGGTCCCCACATAAGCTCCCATCCTAATTACACCTGAGGAACCCCGGGTATTAATAACTGTGGGGGGCCAATCCGTCGATTTCCTTTTAGATACTGGGGCAACTTACTCTGTGCTTACTGAAGCCCCTGGTCCACTTTCTTCCCGATCCGCTTCCATAATGGGACTGTCTGGATGAGCCAAAAGGTATTATTTCAGTTATTCTTTATCTTGCAACTGGGATTCTGTGTTATTTTCAGACGAGTTTCTGATCGTGCCAGAATCTCCCTCACCCCTTTGGGGAGGGATATACTGAGCAAGGTCCCTGCCTCTGTTTTTATAAATATGAAGCCGTCCCTTTCTCTTCCTCTAGTTGAACAAAATGTAAATCCTAGAGTATGGGCTGATGGAAAATCTGTGGGTCAAGCACAAAATGCTGTTCCTGTAGTTGTCAAGCTCAAAGACCCGCACTTATTTCCACATAAGAAACAGTATCCTCTGAAACCTGAGGTTAAGGAAGGGTTAAAACCCATCATCGAAAACTTAAAGGAACAGGGACTTTTAATTCCCTGTAACAGTCCTTGCAACACTCCTATTTTGGGTATAAAGAAATCAAATAGTAAATAGAGACTAGTTCAAGACTTACGTATAATAAATGAGGCTGTAGTTCCTTTGCACCCTGTGGTGCCTAATCCTTATACTCTATTGTCTAAAATTCCTGAACGAGCCAAATATTTCTCAGTAATTGATTTAAAAGATGCCTTCTATTCAGTGCCTTTGGCAGAGGAAAGTCAATTTCTATTTGCCTTTGAAGACCCTACGCAGCCAGCTTCTCAGTTAACCTGGACAGTTTTGCTCCGAGGATTTCATGACAGTCCTCACTTATTTGGACAAAGTTTGTCATGGGATCTACAAAACTTTAATAGCTCTGAAGCAGTGGTGTTACAATATGTAGATGATATTTTGCTCTGTGTTGAGACAGAGGAAGCTTGTTCACGAGCCTCAGAAGATTTCTTAAACTTTCTGGCAGGCTGTGGTTACAAGGCATCAAGAAAAAGGCTCAGCTTTGTCAACAATCAGTTAGATATCTGGGCCTAACCATATCAGAAGGGACTAGGGCCATAGGCCCTGAGAGAATTAAGCCTATACTAAATCATCCCCTACCTATGACTTTAAGACAGTTGAGAGGATTTTTGGGAATCACAGGTTACTGTCGCATTTGGATTCCGGGTTATGGGGAACTTGCCCGGCCTTTATATAAACTTATAGCTGAAACTGAACAGGCCCAAACTGACAAACTGGTCTGGTCTCCAGAAACTCAAAAGGCTTTTAAGGTTCTTCAGACTGCTCTCCTGCAAGCTCCAGCTCTGAGCTTGCCCACAGGGTCAGAATTTAATTTGTTTGTCACTGAAAGGAAAGGTATGGCCTTGGGAGTTTTGACACAACCCCGAGGGCCTCACCAGCAACCTATTGCTTATATAAGCAGAAAATTAGGTGTAATTTCACCTGGGTGGCCCCACTGCCTAAGAGTAATTGGGGCAGCGGCTTTATTAGCACCTGAAACTTTAAAAATAATTAATGGACGAAACCTTACTGTACTGACTTCTCACGATGTGAGTGAAATCTTAAATTCTAAGGTTAATATTTGGATGACAGACAGTAGGCTTCTTAAATATCAGTCACTGTTGTTAGAAGGACCAGTAAGTAAGCTTAAAGTTTGTGGAAATTTAAATCCTGCCACTTTCCTTCCTGAGAAGGAAAATGAAACACTTGATCACGATTGTTCTCAATTCCTAACTTTAAATTATGCAGCTCCGAAAGATCTAATGGGTACTGATAAATATTTACAGATGGCAGTTCTTTTGTTTGGGATGGAAAGCGTAAAGCAGGTTATGCCGTGGTGACTGCTAAACAGGTTTTGGAAGCAAAATCTCTCCCCCAGGGAACCAGTGCTCAGTTAGCGGAGCTTGTGGCTCTGACCCGAGCTCTAGAGTTGAGCAAAGGGCAGCGGGTAAATATCTACACTGATTCTAAGTATGCTTATTTGACTTTACATGCTCATGCTGCAATATGGAAAGAAAGACAGTTTAAAACAGCAACAGGAGAACCTATTAAGCATTTCAGAGAGATCGAGAGACTTTTAAATGCTATATATTGTCCTAAAGAAGTAGCTGTTATGCATTGCAAAGGGCACAGCAGGGATGGGAGTAAAGTAGCTGAAGGTAATCAGTTGGCTGATTGTCAAGCACGAAAAGCTGCACTTTAAGAAACCCCTTCACTGCAGACGCCTTTGATCTGGACAGGTCCTGTGGAACAGGAAAAACCAAAATATACTGAGGAAGAATTAGAAAGATATGAAAAAAGAGGAGCAAAGATTACTGATAAAAGATAGTTACAGTCTGAGGATGGACGATTAATAATTCCTAAAAATGCTCAATGGAAAATTCTTAAGGGTTTACATCAGAGTTTTCATTTGGGTTCAGAGAGTACTTACCAAATGGCTTCTCGTTTGTTTGAAGGTAAAAATGTAATGAAAACTTTAAAGAATATTATCAAAAGGTGTGAGGTTTGTCAGAAAAATAACCCAAAGACTGAAAAGCTAGCAAAATCTGGATTACAACGAAGTGGGAAGTGTCCTGTAGAGGACTGGGAAATTGATTTTACTCATATGCCAAAAGCTAATGGATATTCTTGCTTACGAGTTTGGGTAGATACTTTTACTGGATGGATTGGGGCTTTCCCCTGTCGTAGTGAACAGGCTAAGGAGGTTATAAAGACTTTAATCCATGAAATTATCCCCAGGTTTGGGCTGCCACGGAGCCTTCAGAGTGACCATGGCTCCGCCTTTAAAGCTGCTGTAACTCAGGGGGTATCTAAAGCTCTAGGAATAGAATATCACTTACACTGTTCCTGGAGACCCCAATCCTCAGGAAAGGTTGAAAAAGCTAATGACATTATCAAAAGACATCTGCGCAAATTAACTCAAGAGGCACAGGACAATTGGATTAAAGTCCTACCCATAGCTTTAATGAGGGCTCGAACTGCCCCCAGAAAGGAGGGACTCTCCCCCTTTGAATGTATTTATGGAAGGCCTTTCTTAGCACAGACATTGTTATAGACCCTGAAGCCTTGGAATTAACTAGTTATGTAACTCAGCTCTCAGCTTTTCAACAGGCATTAACAGAACTCTGGGAGACAACTCCTGACCCCGCCTCTGAGTCAAGCAAGCCTCTATTTGAGCCAGGAACTGAGGTCCTCATAAAAACTTTGGGATCTAAGGGCCCATCCCTCGAGCCCCTCTGGGAAGGCCCTTACCAGGTTATTCTTTCTTCTCCCACAGCTGTCAAAGTGCCAGGAATTGATTTGTGGGTACATCACACTCGAGTTAAGAGGTGGCACCCTGAGCAAAACTAAGTGACATCTTTTTATGTCTTTACTTTCTATGCTCTGACTTTGTACTTTTCAGATGGGCCTGATAACCTATGTGAGCTTACTTCTGCTGACTCCAAATATCCTGAGTCTGCCGTTTGATCCTCAAGACAATGCCTTCCTGTCTTGGGCTCACTCCTACGCTGCATTCCACAGTCCGTCTAACTGCTGGGTCTGTGGAGCACTCTCCTCTTCATCAGTGGAAGGCTTCCCGTGGTGGACATCTCCACTTCAAGGAAAAGACTTTCTCCAAGTGTGTAAATACCTTCGACAACAATTACATGTGATGCCTCTCCTTCATCTGATGACATCTACCAACCCTAAAATAGACTGGTGCAACACGTTGTACTTTAACTATAGATATAACGTGACTTTTAATTTTGATTATACATTTTCTCGGTTCAATGACTGTTTTGCTACACATAAGACAAATAGGTCTAGATCTAATGGTTTTTTACCTGACGTTTATCAAATATGGGATGAGGTTATATGGCTAACTGCTGAAAAGGGGCGTTTAATAATCTACTGCCCCTATATGCTGGGAACAAACAGAGCCATCCCCAAAAGTTAGCCAACAGCTTAATTACAATGATTGAAAACAATTGGGATTTTTTTCCTCAGGAAATATGCAACATAATCCTCCTGTGTTTTCTAACCCCAGTTCAGGTCCTCCCTTTGTCTGGCCAGGCACTAATTGGGACTGGATATCTCAGTCAAGCTGACTTGCTCCAAATGGGACTTATTGGATATATGGCTCTTACCTATGGGCATGGCTTCCCCCTGGTTGGATAGGGAGATGCACCCTGGGTCTAACCTTTACTCACGGCTTTATATTTTCAGAGCTTCCAGAAAAGCCTGCTAATTTACCCCACCTTAAAACTCGGTGGGCAAGGTCTGTATTTCGCTGGTATGATTATTTGGCTGCAGTCTTTGTTCCCTCTTTGGGAACTACAGATGTTATGCTACAAGTAGAGGCTCTGACTAATTTTACTCAACAGGCATTACAAGATTCTCAAAGGGCTATTTCAGCTCTTAATGCTGAACAAGCACAAATTAGAAAGGTGGTTTTACAAAACAGATTGGCTTTAGATATTCTGACTGCTGCACAAAGAAGAACGTGTGCTACTATTCATACCCAATGCTGTACATATATACCTGATATGAGCAAGAATGTTACTCATTGTACTAAACACATGAACAAGATGACTGCGGCCATGGATACTCCTGAAGCCTCAATTGCCTCACTTTAGGAGACGTTAACTAGTTCCCCGTGGTGGACAACTATCTTAATTACAATAATTCTGATTGTTTTGTTTTTACTGTTTGCTCCCTGCATCTGTAACTGTATAACTGGATTTGTTTCTAGCCGCATGAAAGCTTTCAAGTCACAAATGGTTGCTCAAACTCCTGCTACTGCTGCAGCTGCCTCCAACTACTATTTGGGGCCCCTGGATCAGATATCCTCAATATGAGGATTAGGAAAATATGTTGCCTCGCCAATTTAGGGACAACCCCCCTTCTCAGCTCAGAAGCAGTTATGAAATGAAAACGATGCCCCTTTTCCCTAGGCAACATAATTCTCCTAAAAGAAAAAGGAGGAATGAGAGGGCAACAGACAGGAAGGCCAGGGGTCTCCAAATGGAGGAAATAGCCTGCAACTGTCGGGCATTTTTATCTCTCTTAAGCAGCAGGAGGAAACAAAGTAGAGAATTTTTTTCCTTCTCTATACAAATTTAAAAGGAGGCTTCTCTTAAAATTCTGTGTGGCCATGACACCTGGTTTCACCTGCAGTTCACAACTGCCTTTTTCTTATGGAAATGTTTATCTTAAGCTATGCTAATGTTCGGGCTTCCCTGGTGGCTCAGAGGTTAAAGAGTCTGCCTCCAACGCGGGAGACCTAGGTTCAGTCCCTGGGTCTGGAAGATCCCCTGGAGAAGGAAATGGCAATCCACTCCAGTATTCTTGCCTGGAGAATCCCATGGACGGAGAAGCCTCGTAGGTTACAGTCCACGGGGTCGCAAAGAGTTGGACATGACTGAGCGACTCCACCTTTACCTTATGTTCACCTTATGCTAATGTTCTATGCCTTTACCCCAAACTCTGTCTTCAAGTCGGTTCCAACTTTTGGCTCAGAACCTACTTGATAAACCAGTATGTTATACTCTGATATTGTTCCTCTAATCTATGTGAATGACACTATTTGTATGGTGCTCTGCCCTTCTTCAAGATTCAAGTTAATCCTTTTATGGCCCAAGATGAACCATTTGGAGCCAAGATTATCCCAAAATACATCCTATGGGTGAGGGGCCTGGTGCCATTCTAAGTTTTGAGACATGCCTTTCTTTCATTAACAGACTGCTGATGACTATATAACACCCAGCTAAAGACTAGCAGGGGGGTACTCTTTCTGCCCCCTTCTGATGCCTATGTCAGAAGCTTTCTCTATCTCCTTTATACTTTAATAAACCTTTGTTACACAAAAGCTCTGAGTGATCAAGCCTTGTCTCTGGCCCTGGATTGAATTCTTCTCCTCTGGGGGCCAAGAATCCCGGCGTCGTAATTCAACAACAACCTTTCACTATTGCCTGCCATTTCCTTCTCCAGGAGATCTTCCCGACCCAGGGATTGAAGCCAGATCTCCCGCATTGTAGGCAGATGTTTTACCATCTGAGCCACCAGGGAAGTCCACTGCTCTATGTAATCATATCTCACTGATTATTTTATTTTTATATTACTCATTTAGACAGTCACTTCTGTTGGGTTTGTTGACTTAAAAAATAGTCACAGTCTAAAAGTTGAGAGTTATGTTTTATTTGGTGGGAATTTTTAGGACTTCAAGCCCAGGAGACAGCATTTCAAGTAACCCTGAGAAAACTGCTCTGAGGAAGTGAGAAGGGCCAGGTTATATAGAAGTTTTACAACAAAGGGCAGGTAGTCAGAACATCCAAAGATTATTGTTAATTAAAGAAAACAAAATATTCCAAGTTAAGGAATTTGATGTTTTTCTATGTCTGGGAGGATGCAAGAATCTGGACTCAAATGAAATCATTCCTTTCAAATGTGTCTCAGCTCTCTGGGACCAGGATTTTGTGTTTTAACATCTTGAGGTTCCTCGGAGTTCACCTTAGGAAGTGTGGCAGCAGTCTGACGGCTGATAGAGGGCAGGTATTCTTCTCCTTCCTGAGTTCCCTTAGCGCTCACAGGTTCACATTGGACGGCTACAATCACTGACAACTGTGACATCCTTTTTTACTGACTGGCAGGAAACCTTCCATTTCTCAGGTGGTAATGTGTAACTTGAAGAAATTTTTCTTACTTTTTCATACTCAGTCAATTAGTCACTCACTTCCATCTCCTAAATATAGGCCCAATTAAATTCTTTTGGAAAATAAAAAAAGTTTATATCCTCAGTAAAATTAAAATAACTCTCTGTGTACTTTCTTCCCTCACACTGCAGCCCCCCAGGAACCATGTAAAACAACTTCATTTTATGTGTCATGTAGGGTATTAGGTATAGGGTTTCATAACAAAGTAAACAAGACAATAAGATTTAGGAATTATAAAATTCACATATTTAATAAAGAGCCTTTGGGTTATTTGGAAAGTTTTTTTCTCAAACTTTTTCTTTCCTAATGTGTGGTTGAGTTATTTTTAATTTTAGGAGGTTTTCTAACAGCCATATACATTCTCTTCTCTTTTGCAGTTCCCCTCAGATGGAATATTTCCTCCTTCAAACTCAATTGCCTTGCCCTTTCATATAGCAAATGTCTACTCAAGTTATTGATTTGGAAATTTATTTAACACTTCCTTGGAAGACTTTCCACGGAGTAGATATATCTCATTAAGTTCTCTCATAATATACTTATTCCACTGTCTTTTGCAATTTGTCACAATAAATCACTTATACCCTGTTAACTTTGCAGTTTCCTATTAAATTGCTCAGTTAGGCTTGGTGACTCAAAGGTATTTTCAAAAATATGTTCTAAATGGCAAGTGAGTAACCATACGAATATTCAAGTACTTAGTTTTCAGTTTCTTGTTCTCAGAATGGAGAGAAGTTAAGCAATGTGAAACAGAGCTTTCATGATAAATGTGCTCTGTGTCTAATTCAGAAATCCCATGACCTGGTTTAGTCACTGACCTTTTACTGCCTTAATGGAATTTCCAAAACAGACCATTTACTCTGTTGCTGTCAACTTACAACAAATTTACTTGGTTTCTCACTCAAGGAGCTCATCTTCAATGTAGTTGAACCAATTACATGAGATACATTTAAATCTTTTATTAATGTTTCTGGCTCATGGTAAATGATGATAAACTGTAGCTTTATGTTACCATGTCATGATAATAATGGTAAAAGTAATGTTATTAGTTCTGTCAATTATTTAGGAATTCCAATAATATGAAATTTACTAAGGTTTGTTCCATTTCTCTTTGACAGCAAAATGATGAAATATGTAAAAAGGATAAACTTGAAAGCACATGTGTACTTCTGTTAGAGGCTAAGCTGATGCTGAGAAGAATTAGAAGAGCCAGATTCAAACAAACAAGTTTTAAAAAAGGCACTGAAAATTTTCAAGGTAACTGGACGAGCGGTAAAGATTCAAAGTGAATAAAGATTTTTAGGGTCACTCTTCTCCTAGCAGTATCTTGGTGAAGGATCACCTGCTCAGAATCTGAGCAGGGCCATGGCCAGCAGGCACTCTACTAGGTGAGATAAAAATTGCTACCAATGCACTTGAAGGACCAAAATCCTGAAGTGAAAAATGGGTCAAAGAAAGCTTAATATTTTTCCTTTAAGCCATTTGCCAAATTATTAAACTTCACAGGGAAAGAGGCTAAGAAGAAAAATGTGACAAGCAGAGTGGCATTTTGACCGTCATGTAGTTTTGAGAAGAAGAAAAAAAAAAATCAGATTCACTCTCCAACAAGACAAGGAACTTTAGTAATAGTCCATGCTCTGAGATGGAATTTCTAGAGGGTTTAGCCACAGGTGCTAGGATAAATAAGAAATGGTGGAATGGTTGAAAAATGGAAGATAAAATCTTGCAGAAACTGCAATAAATTCAAATCAACTCAGTCTTTATTGGCTTCAATATCAATGAATGTAATACTTAGCAGAGGATAATGTGAATACTTCCTGGAAGCAGGTTTCATATTTCATACATGTGTAGGTACACTGACAACATTCAAGCAAAAATTTTCTTATTGTACCAACAAGTAAAACAAACAGACAAATGAATAAATAAATAATGGACACATAGATGACTCAGGTATTAGAATCACCAAACTCAAATTTTAAAATAACTAGGATTAACACATTCTAGAAAGTAGTTAACAAAAATGATGCATTTTACTAAAGAAGTGGAATCCCTAAATAGAAATCAAATGGAAATTTTATAAACAAAAATTGCAATAAAAATGGACGGTTTAATGGATTTAAAAGCAGATTGATCTCAGCAGAAGATGCAATTACAAAAATGTAAGGTAGGTCAGCAAAAATTCCACACTGAAGCACAGAGAAGCAATAAAGAAAATGTTATTCAGATATAAGGACAATAATAAAAAATCTTGTAGACAACATATATAAGGGTCTTGTTTTTGTACCCATTCAGCCAGTCTTTGTCTTTTGATTGGGGCATTTCTGCACAACAAAGGAAACTATAAGCAAGGTGAAAAGACAGCCTTCAGAATGGGAGAAAATAATAGGAAATGAAGCAACTGACAAACAAATAATCTCAAAAATATATAAGCAACTCCTACAGCTCAATTACAGAAAAATAAATGACTCAATCAAAAAATGGGCAAAATAACTAAATAGACATTTCTCCAAAGAAGACATGCAGATGGCTAACAAACACATGAAAAGATGCTCAACATCACTCATTATCAGAGAAATGCAAATCAAAACCACAATGAGGTACCATTTCACGCCAGTCAGAATGGCTGTGATCCAAAAATCTACAAGCAATAAATGCTGACGAGGGTGTGGAGAAAAGGGAACACTCTTACACTGTTGGTGGGAGTGCAAACTAGTACAGCCACTATGGAGAACAGTGTGGAGATTCCTTAAAAAACTGGAAATAGAACTGCCTTATGACCCAGCAATTCCACTGCTGGGCATACACACCGAGGGAACAAGAACTGAAAGAGACACATGTACCCCAATGTTCATTGCAGCACTGTTTACAATAGCCAAGACATGGAAGCAACTTAGATGTCCATCAGCAGATGAATGGATAAGAAAGCTGTGGTACATATACACAATGGAGTATTACTCAGCCATTAAAAAGAATACATTTGAATCCATTTTAATGAGGTAGATGAAACTGGAGTCGATTATACAGAGTGAAGTAAGCCAGAAAGAAAAACACCAATACAATATGCTAATGCATATATATGGAATTTAGAAAGATGTTAATGATAACCCTACATGCGAGACAGCAAAAGAGACACAGATGTATAGAACAGTCTTTTGGACTCTGTGGGAGAGAGAGAGGGTGGGATGATTTGGGAGAATTGCATTAAAACATGTATAATATCATATATGAAATAAGTCGCCAGCCCAGGTTCAATGTATGATACTGGATGCTTGGGGCTGGTGCACTGAGATGACCCAGAGGGATGGTATGGGGATGGAGGAGGGAGGGAGGAGGGAGGGGGATTCAGGATGGGGAACACTGTATACCTGTGACGGATACATGTTGATGTATGGCAAAATCAATGCAATATTGTAAAGTAACCTCCAATTAAAATAAATAAATTAAAAGAAATCTTAATATAGATGCAATTGTATACTCAGAAGTGGAAAAATTGGAGGAAGGCAAAAGCAGTAATTTAAGAGACAGCAATCAATAATTTTTCAAAAGACAAGAAAGACACCAAGCTATAAATTTAAGAAGCTTGGCAAATTAAAAACAAGATAGTCTTTTGAAAATCTTACCTAGGAAAATTGTAGTAAAATTACTGCAAAATTAAAAGAAAAAACAGCAAAAAAGTAGGTATAGTAAGAATGACCAGTGCTTTCATAATGGAAACAATGAGGAAATGACTTTTTTTTTTTTGTTTTTTAAAGTGGTGAAAGAAAACAACAGGGTTCTATCCCTGGGTCAGGAAGATACCTTGTAGAAGAAAATGGCAACCCATTCCAGTATTCTTGCCTGGGAAATCCCATGGACAGAGGAAACTTGTGGGCTATTGTCCATGGGGTCACAAAGAGAGTCAGACACTACTTAGTGACTAAACAAAAGCAACAAAGTACGATTATAAAACATGTTACTTGGCAAACTATAAGACACTGATGAAAGAAACTGAAGACTCAAACGGATGGAAAGATATACTATGTGTATGAATGAAAATAATTAGTATTGTTAAAATAACCCAACTACCCAAGACGATCTACACATTCAATAAAATATCTATCAAAATATGAATGGCATTTTTTCACACACAACTAGAATAGATAGTTCTAAAATTTTTCAGAAGCACAAAGCCACTTTCTAAATAGTAAAAACAATCTTGAGCAAGAACAAGAGTATCACACTCTCTGCTTTCAAACTGTACTGCAAAGCTATAGTAATCAAAACAGTATGTCAATGGCATAAAAACAGACACATAGATCAGTTGAATAGAGTAAGATCTCAGTAATCAACCCATACTTATATGGACAATTAATCTATGACAAATGAGGCTAGGATATACCATGGCGGGGAGGGAACATCATCTTCAACAAATGGTGTTGGGAAAACTGGACATTTATATGTGGGAGCATCAAACTAAACTACTCTCTCACACCACAGACAAGAATAAGTTTGAAATGGATTAAAAACTTAAGTATAAGACCTGAAGTGATAAATCTAGAAGGAAGCATAGGCAGTATACATTTTGACAGTGATCTTTATAATATTTTTCATATGTATCCTCAGGCAAGAGAAGCAAAAGCAAAAGTAAACAAACAGGACAACATCAAACTAAAGAGTTTTTGCAAGCAAAGAAAACTATCAACAAAATGAAAAAGACACCTACTGAGTGGGAAAAGATATTTGCAAAATATAAATAAGAAGGGATTTAATATCCAAAATATACAGAAAAATACAACTCAACATAAAAAAAAATACAAATCATCAACAGGTACACTAAAAGATATTCAACATTACTAATCACCAGGGAAAAGCAAGTCAGGCAAAGATTAAATATCACTTCACACCTCTCAGCAGAGAAGGCAATGGCAACCCACTCCAGTACTCTTGCCTGGAAAATCCCATGGGCCGAGGAACCTGGTGGGCTGCAGTCCATGGGGTCGCTACGAGTCAGACACGACTGAGCGACTTCACATTCACTTTCCACTTTCATGAGTTGGAGAAGGAAATGGCAACCCACTCCAGCATTCTTGCCTGGAGAATCCCAGGGATGGCAGAGCCTGGTGGGCTGCTGTCTATGGGGTTGCACAGAGTTGGACACGACTGAGGCGACTTAGCAGCAGCAACAACAGCAGCACACCTCTCAGAAAGACAGCAAATAACAAGTGCTATCAAGGAGATTGAGAAAAGGGAAACATCATGCACTATTTATGGGAATGTAAATTGGTGCAGCCACCATGAAAAACAGTATGGAGATTCCTCAAAAAATTTAAAATAGAGCTGTCATGTGATCCATCATTACTATTCCTGTGTACTTATCTGAAGGAAAAAAATACTAATTAGAAAAGATACATGCACCCCTAGTTTAATTGAAGCATTATTTACAATAGCCAAGATATGGAAGCAAGCTAAGAGTATGGATAGATAAAAGGATAAAAAAGATGTGGTATATAGAATACAATGGAGTATTAGTCATAAAAAGGAATGAAATCTTGTCAATTATAATAAAATAGATGGACCTAGAGGGTATGATGATGAATGAAATTAGACAGAGAAAGACAAATACTGGATGGCTTCACTTTTATATAGAATCTAAAACAAGCATAACAAAACATAAACATAAACAGCTATAAATTATGTATAGTGTTACTGATATTGAGAAAAAAATAAAAAACACGGTGTTTTCCAAAAAAGAATGGGGGTGGGGTGCACAGAAGGGATGACATAAGTGAGAGAAATTGAGAGATAAAACCTCTAGTTACAAAATAAATGAGTTACAGTAAGTCCCCTACATACAAAACTTCAAGTTGCAAACTTTCAAAGATGCAAACATGTGTTGACATGTCTAATCATGTAAATTAGTTCACATGTTTATCATATATTGTCACTTTCAGTCATGTCTGACTCTTGTGACCCGATGGACGGTCTCCAGCAAGGCTTCTGTATCCATGGAATTTTCCAGGCAAGAATAGTGGAATGGGCTGTTATTTCCTACTCCAGGGCATCTTCCTGACCTATGGATCAAACTCACATCTCTTGAGTCTCCTGCATTAGCTGGCAGATTCTTTACCATTGCACACTTGGGAAGCCCACAAGGTACTGTACTATAAGTTTAAAATTGTTTTCTTTATTTTATTTTTATTTTTTTTGGTGTACTATTTGTCTGGAAATTATTCTAAATCTATTACAGTACAGTATAGTACTATAAAGCTAATTGTGCTGGTTGAGTACCTAGGCTGTTTGACTTATGAACAAATTGGATGAACATGCTCTCAAGCAGATCTTATAGG
This sequence comes from Redunca redunca, assembly GCA_006410935.1. NCBI lineage: Eukaryota > Metazoa > Chordata > Mammalia > Artiodactyla > Bovidae > Redunca > Redunca redunca. Next base: position 62,995 of record SJYQ01001493.1, read on the forward strand.
GGACTTACTACATATATGTATGCTGCTGCTGCTAAGTCGCTTCAGTTGTGTCCGACTCTGTGCTACACCATAGACGGCAGCCCGCTAGGCTCCCCCGTCCCTGGGATTCTCCAGGCAAGAACACTGGAGTGGGTTGCCATTTCCTTCTCCAATGCATCAAAGTGAAAAGTGAACGCGAAGTCGCTCAGTCGTGTCCGACTTGTAGCAACCCCATGGACTGCAGCCTACCAGGCTCCTCCATCCATGGGATTTTCCAGGCAAGAGTACTGGAGTGGGGTGCCATTGCCTTCTCCTATGTATATATATATATATACATTTTTTGTGTGGCAAGTGACCTTATAAAAACGTGAATCTTTGATCAATTTAACTTCGCTTGACGTTTTTAGTTACTCGGGAAGATCTGAATCAAATGGTTAACTGTGGTCTTAGTTCTCTCATGAAAACCTGAGGCAAAATGAACGACATGAATGTTGTAGAGGAAGACTTTCTTCCAACTGTATGGATTGAAAATTGAGCTAAGTTGGGCTGTACAGAATGAAGGTGGGATTTGAGGTGATAAGGTGATGATGCTGATGGACTCTAGTTTCCACACAGGGAAAATGGTTGATAGGTACAGAGCATTCAAAGATGAGAGATGGAGTGCTAGAAGTTATACATATGCTTATAATTTGTGTAAAAATAGGCAGATATTGAAATTCTTGTCCTAACAAGGAAGGAAAGGGGACTATTAAGAGAAAGAGGATATAATCAAGTTAAATTTATAACTGAGAATGAAATGATTAATTTCACTGAGAACAATACATACTGTAAAGTGTTACACAGATGCAACATATTATTATTATGAAATAAGGTAGAAAATC